>OY282610.1:8376917-8684596 GCA_958298945.1 Atherix ibis
TTCCGATCTAATAACAGTACCGGTACCAACAACACCACCACCACCACCACCACCACCACTAGCACTAGTGGTTGCTGTTGGCGATGATCTCGATGTGGTTAAATTTAATTTTTGTGAAATTTTCAAATTCAAATTTCCAATATTTGTTATTCTGTAAATAAAAGAGAAAAATAAACAAAACAAAAAAAAAAAAAAACAAAAAAAAAATTAAAACAAATTTGACAAAAAAAATTAACAAAATTAAAAAGGAATTTTTTTTTTTTTTAAATTTTTATTCCACAAAAAATTTCTGTATTGGAAAAAAAAAACAAACAAAAATTATTAATAAATATTTTGGTCAGTAGTACTTTTTCGAAGGATATTGTCGAATGCAGTGCAGTTCATTCAAACAAAGAAGAAGATTCAAAACTAATTAAAAACAATAAAAATAAAACCAAAAGTCAAAAATCCAACATAGACGCAAAGGGTTAAGAAGATTTAATAAGCAATTCTCATTAAAACTACAAATATTGATTATTGTTAAAAAATTGTTAAAATATTTTTATTGTCATTTTTTGTTTTTTTACTCATTCAATTTTCAGTTTGTCTAGTTTTTTTTTCAGTAAATCTCCAATAAATATTTTTCTATATTAAAATTAAATTTATTACAATAACAAAGATTTGTTAGCAAAAAAAATAATTAGGATCAAAGGGAAAACTCTCAATATGCGCTCGTCTTTAGAGTGTTTCGATTTGCTGGAAAGGTGGGGAAATTTGGGATTTTGATTGTTGGGAAATTTTTTGCATACACATGCATAGGCAGAAAAATCATAATAATTACATATATAAAGGACATAGTTTAAGGATATTAACGGAAAAGAAACAAATGGAAAAAGGATGCTTATAGCAAATATGAATATTACTGTTAATGGTAGCGATATTTTTATACACACATACAAGAATTTACTTATTAACTAAATAACTACAACTACATATATTTTATATAATTCCAAAAACAAAAATAAACAAAAAAAATTATTTTACTACTTTTATTATGAATATAATAAAAAGACAGGTTTTGTTAGTTTTACAAAATAGGAGAAAAATATATTTTCGAAAAAGATCAATTGCGAAATTATATTTGCAAAAATTTCATATTAAAAATACACACAAAAAAAAACAAATAATATTAGATATTAATTAATTAATTGCATACACATTTAGTTACACAAATTTCTACAAAAAAAAACAAACTAAAATTTAAAAATAATTACTTAATTTTTAAGAAAAAAAAAAATAGTACACAACATGCTCTGGTATTATTGTGTTAATAATAATTATACGATTGTTAATTATTTTTTTTTTTTCATTATTATTAAATTATTTTAAAAATACTAAAATTTATATTTAATAAAAATAAATTTGAATTTTTGTAAGAAAAGAAAAAAAATCGCCTTTTGTTCGTAAAGAAAAGTTTTTTTTTTTTAATAATTTTTATCATGCAAAAAAACAAATTAGTTGTTTTTTTTTTTTTTGGATAAATAATTGCAATATTGTTTTTTTTCTTTTGCGCAATTTTTCCAAAAAAATCTGCAACTTTTTTTTTAATATGATTTATTTTGGTTTTTTTTTTTTTGTTCTATTTGAATTTTGGATTTACAATAATTTTTGATGATTTTGGTTTTCTGTTTTTTTACTTGTTTTTTTTTTTTTAAATCTAAACAAATAAATAAATTAGTATCTACAAAATTATTAACTTTTTTTTAAATACTTATTATTGGTAAATTACACTCTACTCATTACTAGGGGTGGGGTTATTTTTTTTTGCGGGTTTTTTTTTTATATTTTTTGTTGTTTTTTTTTTAATTTTTTACAATAAAACTAAATATACTACAATACAAAATATTAATATTAATATTTATTATTGATAATACTTAAAAATAAAATTACTTATATTAATTAATTTTTTTCATATTTATTTCCTTTTGTTTTTTTTTTCATATAATTTTCTCTCGTTTGTAGAGTGTTTTTCCTCTTCTTCTAGCCTCCCCCCCCCCCGTCCCCCCTTAGTTATTACTAAAATCTTCTTCTATTATTCTATATAATAGAAAATTAAAAATTATAAAGAAAAAGAAAAAGAAAAAAATATATAAAAAAAATAAGAGAATTTATCACAAAATTATCGATTAAATTGAAGAAAATTATTTGAATAACAATTCGAAAATGAATAAATTCAATAATGAATAATAGAAGAAGAAGAAAATTATTTTATTCAATTAATTCTACAACTACAACTACTATAAATAATAATAATCATGCTGGTATTGTTATTATTATTATTATTATTATTATTATTATTATTTTTGTTAAATACATAGTAAGTTTTTTTTTAAATTTTTTTTTTGTAAATGTCATTTTAGTAAAAGGAAAGATAACATTTTTGTTATAATTTAGTATACAATATTTATTTTTTTCAAAGAATAAATATAGGAAAATAGTTAAAAATAAAAAAATAAATAAATAATTTTTCATTCAAAATAGAAAAAATGCGATATTTTTTTTGTAAATACCCCAGACTTTTTTCAAAATAGGCTTCCTTTAATTGCCTACGGAATCTTAGGCTGCCACCTATCAGTGTAAAATGGTAACCAAAAAAAAATAAGTAACCTTAAAAAAACTTTAACTAAACCGAAAATTCCTCCCCAAATAAATTTTTATTAAAAAGAAAAACCATGAAAAAGGGGATCTTCAGACTTTTCTAAATTTAATTCAGGAGGCGATGAGCAGCAAAAATATTAAAACCCCAAAAAAAAAAAACACGCATAGTATTTGTAAAACCTTATCAGTTCTAAATAAAATTCGTATATTATGAAGAGCTACCATCTATCAGTGTATAATGGTAACCAAAAAAAAAGTAACTTTAAAAAAACTTTAACTAAAAAGGGAACCATCGAAAATGCCTACCCGAAATGAATAAAAAAAAAGAAAAACCATGAAAAGGGGGATCTTTAGACTTTCGTCAAATTTAATTCAGGAGATAATAAGTGACAAAAACATTTTAAACCTTTGAAGCAAAATAATAATAATAATTTTTTTTATGCACAAATCAATAGAAAATATCATTTTTCGATGATATTTATTTAAATGGCAAAATAATTGTGAACATGTCGAAATAAAATTTTGAAAGACAAAAAAAAAACAAAGTGAAAAGGAATTATTGACGAAAAATAAGAAAAGAAAAATTTATTATTAAAAACGTTTAACAAATTCAGATTGAAAAGTGCTTTTACGACCATCCAAAATTGGAATTGTAAAAAAAAACCTCTTAATTCGAAGACATTTTGTTGAATGGTAAATAATAAAGAAAAAAATCTGAATGAGTGTAAGGGAAATTTTCTATTTTTTTAAGAAATTTTATTAAAATTACTTAAACAAAAAAGAAAACAAACAAAAAAATGCAAAAAAATCTATCGAATGGACGTGAAATTGTTGCAGAGCAAGTCACCTTTTAATAACGTCCATTAAACATTCACCTTTTGACTACTAGATGGCGCGGCAGCTAGCAAAGAGCTCCCATTTGACAGAAGTGCGAACACATTGAATTCTTATTCTCGTTTCTAATTACAATTATGTTCAGTCAAAGTTTCAAACCGATTAATTATAGTTTAATTTGTAGAAATATACGGAAAAAAAAAGAAAAAAACTGTATCCTTTCCTTTGATTTTGTAATAAACAAAAACAAAACAGTAAAACAAATGATAAATCTTAATCAAATTAATAAGAAATATTTCACGTTTTGTGATTTTTCTCTTATTCGATAAAACTAATAATCCCTAATAATCTATAATAAATTAAAAAAATATATCTATCCATTTAATAGTTAATATTATATATTGGTATGGAAGTAAAGAGATATTATTAAATATTGCACTTTATTATCAGTTGTGAAATGTTTCCTAAAATTAATAACTAATCGAAGAAACTCATTAATTAGTCTCGTCTCTATCGCCTTAATAAACATTTGTATGGTTTTTGGTTTTTGGTTATCGGTTTTTCGTTTGTATTTTATTTTTGTAGACATTTATCCTTTTGTAAATATCACAAAAAAAGATAAAATATATAAAAATGGATGTTTTCTATTATAAAATATATAATTAAAACTAAAATATATGCTTAATTACCCACGAATACTAATAACATTTGAAAAGTTTTTTTTTCTTTAGAATTTATCAATTTTTGAAATTGTTCATTTTTTTTTGAATTTCGAATTGCATGGAAGAAAAGACAGTTAGATTTTTATTAATAGGAGATTAATTGTTATAGTTATTTTAGCTAATCGACTAATAAATGGTTGGATTTAGTTTTGAGGAAAATCAATTTTAATTAATTATAGGAAAAATATATTTAAAAAATTCTACTAACGAGTTTTTATTGAATTGACAAATTTCAAATGATCTTTAAATCTAAAAAACCTATTTTTTCTTATTGGAAATAAAATCACATGGAATACCAATGTAGGAGTTGAACTATTTCCACATTGTATTTATATGGCATTGTGTGTATTTGTATTTATAAGAATGGTTCATAAAGGGAGTCGGTCCGTCCCAAACAGTACGCAATATTTGAATTTTGCGCCATTTATGCATAAAAGTGTTGCCAACGAGAGAAAAAAAAAACATCGTGACAGCTGACAGTTCAAGGTTATTCAAAATGGAACGCAATATTATTGAGCAATATTAAAAAAAAGCATTTTCAGCGATGAGGCTCATTTTCATCTTGATGGTTTGGCTAATCGACAGAATTGTCACATTTGGGGTTCAGGAAAACCACGAGTGATTGTTAAGAACAACGTCTTACTGTTTGGTGTGGATCTTGGGCTGGAGGGCTCTTATTGGTCAGTCAATAACAGTTGACGGTGTATGACAATCCAGTTTTTTTGGATATGGACGACATGTGGTTTCAACAACAGGCGGTACCACATGCCATACAGCCAAAGAAACATTTAATTCTTGCGTGTAGTTTGGGACACCCTTTACATAAAAGTTGAAATGAATTTAATTATTTCAAAATCCTAAATATTTATGCCTAAAATTGATAAGAGATCGTTTGGTAAAGTTCATAAATTTTTCAATTCTATTTTCGGTGTTTGATGTGGCCTCACCGGTTTTGCGGAGAAATCCGAATGGTTTTTCTGTTATTTCGATATCCTCTATTCGTGGCCAATACGAGGAGGGATGGTAAGAGTCTTCGTAGATGGCATGGTGATTTGTGTGATAGGATGGTGTATAGTCGTACCCGGCTGAATCGTGCGCGTTTGGTCGATGCCTTGTATGGTGTGGCTTTGGTTTTTGTTTTGCCTTAGGCCTGGGCTTCCGTTTCTTCTGGATATTTTGTGGATCATGCCACGAATACGGACCTGAAGGTGAGTACGGGTATGACGGTTCGTAATGGGGCGGTGACTGAACCCATGATTCGGTCGGCTCTGTGTAGGGTACTAGTAAGTGTGGTGGTTTCGTATGGGATGGCTTAATGGGTCGTGGATGTCGATGTCGATGTCGATGGACAATAATGTGTGCACTAGGCTGATTGGGCCGCTGGAAATGCTCTAAGCATGCCGACAGTATTGGGTAAAGAATGATTATGGCACTGGTCCCACTAAGGGCCATAATCGCTAACGGTGACATAGCAACCATCCAAAACGGAAATGAAAAAGGATTCACGAGAGAGAAGATGGCGAAAAATTTCGAGAACATATAAAGGGCATCTTGGAAGCTTGGAATTAATCCACCCTGGCCGGTAGTAATACCTTGTACTATATCCGCAAATATTTCACCGCTTCCGAGTGTGCCACCTCCGCCGCCAGCACCTACTCCAGCGCCGACGCCAGCACCAACGCCAGCACCAACGCCAGCACCAACGCCAGCACCAACGCCTGCTCCGACACCGGCTGCAATGGCGCCACCGATGCCGGCAGCAGCCAATGCTGCACCCAAATGATTATTGGAAGAGGCGACAGGAATATCGGCCACCAATGGTATGGTCTGGGATGAAACGGGCTGTAAGAGTCCCGGTCGGGCCAACGGGGCTAAAGGCTTAGGCTTTTTCTTTGGTTTCTCGACAGTTACCGGAGTGGTTATGTTCACTTCAAAGTCTTTCAACGTCAAAGGTGTCGTCGTCTGAGGTATTTCGCTAACATTCAACTGAACCTTACCGCATGGCCCTAATTCTGTATTCACATTAACGCTTATCTTATCATAAACCGAAAACTTGATGTCAGGACACTGAATATCACCCTGGTTTCCATAGACACTGTTTGGCGGTGTAGCGTATGCCAGTTCATCATTGTCTAAATTGTCATCTTCGTCGCTTTCGTAGAATGGATCAGGATCGTTGGGATCAGGCGGCGGACGTTTTTTACGTCGCTTCATTACAACACCATTCGGACTCAATACATAAATTGGCGAATCTGTTGTCGAGCTCGTACCGAAGCCGTAGTATTCGTTATAATGTTCGGTCTCGAAAAATGAATACGAACCGTTATTAGAGTGATAGTTTTGTTGGCCAGCTAACACAGGCCGCTTCTCACTTATGACCTGGATTTTTGGTCTAGACGTGATAAGAACTGTTGGACTAACGCCACCGTTATAATCGTCATTATGCGACAGGTAATTTTCAACGCCATTCGGTGTAATGTCGAGTGTCGTAGGTGGTCTGATTGTCGTTCGCGTTCGGCTTTTCGACTCAATTTCAATATCGTTTATGTAACCATACGTCTGTGTATAGGGTTGGGACCATTTCGTTAGAACCTTACGAATCTTGGCTCGACCCTCCGAATGTTGCCCGCCTGTCCGGGATAGACCAGCAGTGCCATTCGTCATAGACAATTCTCGGTTCATATCCAATCGTGGATCGGCTTTCGAGCTTTGCTCCTCGTCGACTTTAGACCAGGTCGAATTTTCGATGTGCTTTCGGAAAAACTCACCCACAATATTATTGCTGGACAACTGATACTCTGAATAGATGTCCATCGCCCGGGACTGCCTACCCAATATTACCTCAAAATTCTTCTTTAAGTACCTGCCATTGTTTGATCCCTGTTCTGGTGCTGACTTCGCCACCGTAGGACTAGCAGTTGTCGTGGATGCCGGCGTTGACGTTCGCACTGGAGTCCTGGTGGTGGTCACAGTCACTGAAGGTGTTGTTGTCGTCTGCCTCTCGGATGCGTCATTCTTAGCCACCTCAGCCTCGTCGACAAGCTTGGCTCTGCTACTCGAATTATCTGATTCTTCTGTGTCACGCACTAATGTTGCTGGTGGTGTCCGAATTCCAGGTCGAGCGTTTATGGTGTTCGTCATTAGAACGACCAAAACGAACAGTTTAATCGCCCAGCTCATCTTTGTTTTGCTGAACACACCTGCAAATAGAACGAGAACAAAAGACAAATTTTGAATTAATTACGAAGCCATAAAGTTGTGCGATATTTATTTTTCGTGTCAGGTATTCATTAGCATAAATACGATAGTTTCCAAAAGTAAAAATATTTTTTTTTAAACGAATAACAAACGAAAACGGAACTCGTAGCTGGACGCATAATTGTTATAATCTACAGACGCATACCTGCCTGTATGGGTATCAGGTAAAATATAAAAAATTTTATTGACAACAATAGCTGCTCATATTTCTACGGAACCAAGAAAGTGTAAAACTGCTCCGATAATAGCGAAATCAAGCTTGGCAAAAGAAACTGCGTAATTGCTGCTAAGTCCATATTGGTCTGGTTCGATTCAAGTTGATCAGCATTCCAGAGCGTAAGTTTCTTCAATTCCGAACGTGACCACGCTGTCCATTTCCTGTCGCAATGACGCTACACTATCGTCTAAGTCAAGAGTCACGGACAACTTCCAAGTAAGCATCGGAACACTTCCAACTTGTTTCTGTGGAATTATTTTTTTTTTTTAATTTTGATTTTTTTTCTTTCGAAAATGGAAAACATTGCACCCTGAAGGGAGTCTTGGTGCTAAAGTTTTCTTCTGATTTCAATGTTCGAACTTTTCCACAAAACGTGACGATTGGAATTCTTCGGAATTGCGAGTACGTGGACGTACGTGCAAGATCAATAATTAAACTGACGACCATCTACGATCGATCGAAACGCAATTTCCAAGTGGAAAAGAAAAACGCAATGCAAATAAGATGAACGCATTGTTTTGTTATGAAATGAAAGAGATTAACTTAAACGGTCGCAAAATAATCCGAAGCCGAAAAATTTACGGCAATTTAGGGAGAAAAGCGTGACCGAACGTAGGTCCGTTCTGCATGCAAATTTTGCGCGTTTCAAATTTTCTTTTGACATTATTTTAAGAGCAAATCTTAAGAAAGTTAGTTGGCCAATCTTTTGACCTTACAGGAAATGCCAATATTTGCCAGAGAAAATAATTATTTACCGTGAAAAGCATATTTTGTAGTGACAGACAAGTACCCGACTTGCTTCAATAGCAACAGTGCCTTTTCCCACGAGAGGTTTTTTTAAAATTTGCTGCACTTTTCCTTAGAGAATTTCAAAAAATTCATTTAATCGTAAAATTTGAAAAAAGTTTCAATCAATCGTGGCTGTAAAAAATTGAAAATTTTAACAAAATTGCTTCCTAAAAAATTATAACAAAATTTCTTTCCCAAAATTTTTACTCAACAATTTTTTCTGACAATTTTTTTTGAATAATTTTTACTAAATAATTTTTACTGAAGAATTTTTACTAAAGAATTTTTAATGAAGAATTTTTACTAAAGAATTTTTACTGAAGAATTTTTTCTGACCAATTTTTAATCAACAATTTTTACTGACAATTTTTTCTTAATAATTTTTACTGAAGAATTTTTACTGAAAGTTTTTTCTGAATAATTTTTACTGAAGAATTTTTACTGAAGAATTTTTACTAACTAATTTTTACTGAACAGTTTTTACTGACGTATTTTTACTGGCTATTTGTACTGACACGTTTTACTGACAGCTTTAAATGAGCAATTTTTTCTGAATAATTTTTACTGAAGAATTTTTAATGAACAATTTTTACTGACAGTTTTTACTGAAGAATTTTTACAGAAGAATTTTAACAGACGAATATTAACTGACAGTTTTTTATCAACAATTTTTTCTGACAATTTTTTTTGAATAAATTTTACTGAATAATTTTTACTGAAGAATTTTTACTGAAGAATTTTTACTGAAAAACTTTTACTGAAGAATTTTTACTGAAGAATTTTACTGAATAATTTTTACTGAAAAATTTTTACTGAAGAATTTTTACAGACGAATTTTTACTGACAGTTTTTACCCAACAATTTTTACTGACAAGTTTTCGATGAACAATTTTTACTGAACAATTTTTACTGAAGAATTTTTACTGGAGAATTTTTACTGAAGAATTTTTACTGACCAGTTTTTAATGAACAATTTTTACTGAAGAATTTTTACTAAAGAATTTTTACAGACGAATTTTTACTGACAGTTTTTACCCAACAATTTTTACTGACAAGTTTTTGGTGAATAATTTTTACTGAACAATTTTTACTGAAGAAAAATTCTTTTTTTACTGACTTGTTTTACTGACCAGTTTTTACTTACTAGTTTTTACTGACAGTTTTTACTGACAGCTTTTACTTAACAAGTTTCTAAAAATAATTCAGAAAAAATTGTCAATAAAAATTTATTTTTAATGACAGTTTTTGGTGAAAAATTTTTATTGACAATTTTTTCTGAATTATTTTTACTCAACAATTATTACTGGGAAATTTTTACTGACAGATTTTACTGGCCGCTTTTAATGAACAATTTTTAATAACCAATTTTAATTGACAATTTTTACAGAACTATTTTTACTGGCAAATTTTTACTGGCAAATTTTTACTGACGGATTTTACTGACAGTTTTAAATGTACAATTTTTATTGACAAATTTTACTGATAGTTTTTACTTAACAATTTTTTCTGAAAATTTTTTCAGAATAATTTTTACTGAACTATTTTTACTGGCAAATTTTTACTGACAGATTTTACTGACAGTTTTTAATAAACAATTTTTATTGAACAATTTTTATTGAAAATTTTGACTCAACAATGTTTAGTGAACAATTTTCACTCAAAATTTTCATTGAAATTTTTTACTGCAAATTTTTTTCATACAATTTTTACCGAAAATTTTCTCTTAAAAAATCACAAATAATAATTTCTGAACTTCGAATGAAGTTAATTTCAGTATTTTTCGTATTCTGGTTTGTTAACATTGAATTTTCTTTGCTAAAAATTTGTTTCCTCAAAATTTTCTCTAAATAAAAGTTGATGGTTTCTGTAAAAATCAAAAGAGTAGATTTATAATGATTAAGAAAATGATTTTATGAATAATTTCATCTGCAAAAGGGACTCCCAAAAACAAAAACTTGCAATCTAAAATTTTCAATAACAATTATTGCAGAATAAAAACCAAAATTATCATTAAATAACCAATTAAATTGAATGGTTTTTTTTTCATTGCAAAATTAGAATAAATTGGAAAAAAAATTCTTATTTACCCTTGAGACTCTCAAATATTATCGAAAAGTTCTACTATATTCAACTTAGACTAGAAAAAAACTTATTTAATAGTTTTTTTAATGGACAATTTTCATTTATTTTTCCTTTAGAGACGATCCAGAATATTATGCACAATGGCCAGCATTCATTATTTATTATTTTGTGAAAATAAACCATAAATTCTGCCATAAATTTCATGTGCACAAAAGACTTTCTGTAACTTTTCTAATTTTTATGTTGTTTCTATTCTTGGTTACTTAAAAAAATCTTTGTTATTCGCCGGATATAATATACAGAATCAATTAGTGTTACTCTGCTATTTTTGCATTTTATTCTCTTGCGTCCGGCTTTGTCCTCCACTATTATTATGAACAGTAAAAAATTGCTTGGACAAGAATGATTTTCACAAATATTAGCGACAATCTCGGACATTGACATTTGTTTAGAAGTATTTTTTTTTTAGGCCAGTATTTTCGAATTTCAAGAGCTGAACGGTAAAATCTCGATCGTAAAATTTTAATAGCAAACAATTTGTTCAAGCGTTTCAAAAAAAAAAATAAACAAAAAGAAAATAAACAAGAATAGAATGACATCAGTTGACAGTAAATAGTATGAAAATAGTTAAAATAAATAAAGATGGCGGCGTCAATGTCAGCGTAAATGGCGGCGGCGCGTTGTTTGTGGTTTTACCATTGACAGCAGTCGCCATTAACAGCCGAAGGTGACGAAAATTTTTGAACAAAGAGCCGCCATTTTATTGAGTCTATTCAAATAGACATAAAATAAAATGGCGAAAATAAACGAAATTAAAATAGAACAAACACAATAAAATAAGAGGAAACTAAAAAAAGCAAATATTGTACAAAAAAAAAAAAAAAATAAAAGAAAATTGAAATTTTTAGTTGAAATATTGTCAATTGCAAATGGAAATGAATGTGAAGATTTGATGTGAAGATGACAAGAGAACAAATAATAAACGAGCCGAAAATTTCCCTGTTGCTGTTGTACAATCGCGCAGTGTTTACCTGATCGTGGATTATGTCATCGTTCGTCGACTTTTGTGGGATTGTTTATTTGTTTTGTGTAATTTAGATATTATAACAGCATAGCGTGTATTGTATAAACTGTGACACCATGACTGTCTCTACCACAGCGGACACGGACGGTGTGTCAATCCCGGCTTGTTGTGAAAAGGCGGACACCTAATGGACTGAACCAACATTTTAAAAGGGGGAAGCGGGCTGGGCGGTATTGACCTTAACATTCGAAGAAGAAATACTTGTTAGCTTTGGTAGATTGTTGGTGGTTGTCTTCTTGTTTGGGGGCCCAAAGCCAACCGCAACTCATATAACACACGTGTTTACGCACATTTCAGCAGCCAAAACGGCATTATTCGATCAATATTGAGTGTTAATGTCTTTTTTGTTATTGTTTCTTCTTCTTTTCAAGCACCGGCGACTTTAACAAATTTTTCCGCTGATCATATACCGATCGGCCAGAGTTCAACACTTTCGGTCAGTGGCACACATTCCAAACTGCACCTTGTTACCGATTATCGTTATGACAAAACGGGCCTAAAGCAGCTGTAAGACTTGTTTTTAAGCTGATTGCGGTTAAACTGTTCAGTTTTTCTATGGTCGATAAAATTACAAAATTTCGTATTTGTTTTTATTTTTTGCATATATTAATTTAAAATAATTTGCGAAATTTATTAACCTAAACAGTATATTTTTCTGTTAACGTTAATTTATGACCCCAAACAGTTTAGTTTTTAATTCATTTTTTTTCAGTTACTCATTTAACTTTTAAAAGGATTAACTTTTTTGGGTCAAAATTATTCGCAAGTTTCACAAAAATCATATTTTCTAAAAGTATAATAAAATTGAATCAATAAAAAAAAAACGTTTTCCTTTTCACTGATTAGATTTTATTACATTGTTAATTAAAAAATTACAATAAAAAATTTTTTTGAATAAAATATTTCTGGTTAAATGTTTTCGAAAAACTTTGCAACCGTTTTTTTTTGTTGAAAATTTTCACAAACTTATTTATTTAAAAATAAATTAAAATTATTTTCAAATGAAACTCATTTAGTTATTATAAATTGGTAAGAAATGTTTGTTTTTTTAAGAGTAAACATCTTTAGAAAAAAAAATTAAACTCAATAATTTTGGAATTTTGAAAGAAAAATTCGTGATTGATATGAAAATTTCTAATTGAAAATTATTTTTAATGAAAACATTTTAGCAAAAATTCTAAGGAAAAATTACTGAACGAAGTTACTGTGAATTTGAATTTAATGTCCATTCACTATCGTTTATGCTGTAATTTATTATTAAAATAAAAATTTTATACTGCAAATTTTAAGCCAAAATTTTTACCGCAAATTTTTACAGACAATTTTTTTGCAAATTTTTACCTATAAATTTTTAAAGACAATTTTTACAGCAAATTTTTACTCAAAATTTTTACAGCATATTTTTTACCGCAAATTTTTAGAATAAATTTTTATCGCAAATTTTTACTGCAAATTTTTTACCGCAAATTTTTAGCATAATTTTTTACCGCAAATTTTTACTACAAATTTTTACCGCAAATTTGTAGTTAACATTTCACTAACAATTTTTACTGCAAATTTTTACTCAAAAGTTTTACTGCAAATTTTAATGACATTTTTACAGTAAATTTTTACTCAAAATTTTAGGCCACAATTTTTACTGCAAATTTTTGAAGACAATTTTCACCGCAAATTTTTAGCCTAAATTTCTACAGCAAATTTTTACTGCAAATTTTTACAACAAATTTTGAAAGACAATTTTTACTGCAAATTTTTAGTTAACATTTTTACAAAACATTTTTACAGCAAATTTTTTGTTCAAAATTTTAGGCCACAATTTTTACTGCAAATTTTTGAAGACAATTTGCACCGCAAATTTTTACAGCAAATTTTGAAAGACAATTTTTACTGCAAATTTTTAGTCAACATTTTTACTAAAAATTTTTACCGCAAATTTTTAAAGACAATTTGTACCTCAAATTTTTCACCGCAAAATTTTAGCCAAATCTTTATCGCAAATTTTTAAAGAAAATTTTTGACCGAAAATTTTTAGCTTAAATTTTTACTGCAAATTTTTAGCCTAAATTTTTACCGCAAATTTTTAATACAAATTTTTACCGCAAATTTTTAGTTAACATTTTTACTAAAAATTTTTACTCAAAAGTTTTACTGCAAATTTTAATGACATTTTTACAGCAAATTTTTACTCAAAATTTTAGGCCACAATTTTTACCGAAAATTTGCGTACAAAATTATTACTGCAAATTTTAGGCGAAAATTTCTAAAGACAATTTTTACAGCAAATTTTTAGTGAAAATTTTTACTATAAATTTATAATGACAGTTTGTACAATAATTTTTTAATCAAAATTTTTACAGGAAATTTTTTACCGCAAATTTTTACTGCAATATTTTACCGGAAATGTTCACTTCAAATTTTTTAATGCAGCTTGTTATATTTAAGTTTTAATTAAAAAAAAAAGCTAACTGGTTTTTGTTCAAGAATGAATAGTCTACGAGGCCAGGTCAGAAACAAGATGGGTGGCAATCCTATTTAAGAAACATGGATACACCATTACACTCCAACGACGAAAGAACTTTCTAAACAGTGACCGATTCAGGTCCGAAAAATGCGAAGACGGTGAATTCAACTGCCAAGGTCTTTTGTGATCCACGTTGGATCATCTAAATCGACTACTTGGAAAAATAACGGACGATAAATGAAGTTTACTAACAAGTTAAACGAAGAAATTTTGAAAAAATGTCCATATTGGTCAATACTTATTGACCCACCCTCGTGATTTTGAACTTTTTTTTAAAGAAATCATTTTATTTGTTGATATTTTTAATGAAAAGAAGAAGGTTTTTCTTATAAAATCCATTCACAACAATTTGTACGGTAATAATTTTGAAATTTTATAAGAAAAGAAATATTTTTTGATATTTTTAAGGAAGTTTTGAACTTTGAAATGGGCTCGAAAATAAATAACATCCACTGGGAACAATTGAAACTTTTGAAATTTTTTAAGAATAAAATTCATTTTTAATGAAAATATTTTTACTCAAAACACTTTTTTTTTGTCTTCAAAATAGTCAAAAATCTACAAAGTATTGTGAATGCGATTGTGAGGCGGTAACTTTTGACAGTTGCATTCGTCTGCGATTAGGCGAACAATATGGCGGCAAATTTTATTCTTTTCGTTTTGATTATTTTCTATTAATTTTATTTTTATATTTTTAAACAAAATTTAAAATATAATAAAATGACTAAAAACATAACAGATGAAAATTCTTCTCAAATTGAATCAAATTCCACATATTATATCGAATAATTACGGTACTAAGATTATTTTTCTTTTCTTTTTTTTTGGTAAAATATATTTTGCTGTTGGAATAACCTAGTTTTGATATTTAATTTTCAATTCTAGAACAGATTCTATTTAAGTATGCACGAGTACGTGCTAAATTAAGTAGAATTTCTTTTGTAAATATTGTGTAGTAAAAATACGGTAGCTGCTATTAAACGAATTAAACGTTTCTAATAAATACACGTTAGTAAAAAAACTAATAATGAAGAGTAAAAATTGGAAAAACAACAAAAATAATCACGGAAATGACGGCTGGAAAAGAATAGCAAAAAGTAGAGGTTCTGGTGGAAATGCAAGAAGAACAATTCACAATCCAGCCAATGATGGTCCTCGGATGATGGATGGTATTTTTTCGAGTTTTACTGTTTTCCACCAGCAACTGCTCTGACAGAAAATTATGTTAGTTTTTTTTTTGGAGAGAAATGGGTCCGGGGAAGATAAGGTAGGAAGATAAGAGGGAGAAGCAGAATAAAAATTTTAAGCGGTTGAACACTTTGCAGGTTGTCGTCACGTTAAATTACGCAAATTACAAGCAGTCATAAGTGAGAGAGTGTGTCGACTTGATTCTGATTCTGACTCGTGTATGGTCGGGCACAGCGTTTCAGGTACTAGCAATTGTCAGATTTCGAATAAGACAAGACCTAAAAAACTGTTGACACAATTAAATTCGCACTTAATGCTTATCATCCAATTTACACTGTTGTCAATGAGCTTGGCTTCGACAGCCATGAAAATGAGGTATCCAGGCGGCTCCCAAAGGGGGGGGGGGGTGTTCTGCTATTTGAAATACGAAATTACCACAAATAAAAGTGTAACAATTTTCCGCTTTGAAAATTTAATGTTTTATTTACGAGCAAATTAGCAGTTTTATAGCAGTACTTAGATGGAATTTGCTTTTAATGAATTCATTTCCAGAAATACTTTTTTCTATTGCTTTCTATTTATTCTATTTTCACAATATTAATTGGAAAATAAAAAACTGTTCATAAAATTATGTTAATAAAATGTCCAGCAAAAAAGTTTGAGAAGAAATATTCTTTAACGATAAATCACCACTCGTTGTTTGCTTACCTCCAAATGGGAATGTTGAAATTCTTCAAAGAAAATATTCTTTATTGAATAAAAAGAAATTGGTGCATTAATAAAGGCTCTTCCCAAATACTAAATTTAAAAATAAACACCAGATTCTATTAGTGGATAATATTGCACAAAACAATTTTTCATTACAAATTTTTATTGGAATTTTTTCTGAAAATAAATTTTTAACCGCACATTTTAACTCAACATTTTTAGTGCAAATTTTTACCGAAAATGTTTACCACAAAATTTTTAATGACAATTTTCAACTCAAAACGTTTACTCAAATTTCTTTACCAAACAGTTTACAGCAAATTTTAGCTCAAAATTTTTACTCAAAATTTTTACCGCAAATGTTTAATGACAATTTTTCAACTCAAAACGTTTACTCAAAGTTTCTTACCAAACATTTTAGAGCAAATTTTTACTCAAACTTTTTACCGCAAATTTTAGGCTCAAATTTTTAGAGACAATTTTTACAGTAAATTTTTATAGCCAATTCTTAGTCAAAATTTTTACAGCAAATTTTTAATGACAATTTTTACTGAAAATTTAAAGCGCAAATTTTTAATGACAAATTTTACCGCAAATTTTAAGCTCAAATTTTTAGAGACAATTTTTACAGTAAATTTTTATAGCCAATTTTTAGTCAAAATTTTTACAGCAAATTTTTAATGACAATTTTTACTGAAAATTTAAAGCGCAAATTTTAAATGATAAATTTTACAGCAAATTTTGACTCAAAATGTTTACCGCAAATTTTTAATGAACATTTTCAACTCAAAACGCTTACTCCAAATTTTTTACCAAACATTTTACAGCAAATTTTTACTCAAAATTTTTAACGCAAATTTTCGGCGAGAATTTTTACAGTAAATTTTTAATGACAATTTTTACAGCCAATTTTTAGTCCGAATTTTTACCGAAAATTTTAAATGATAATTTTTACAGCCAATTTTTACCGCAAATTTTTAATAAAAATTTTACTAAAAATTTTGACTGACAATTTTAAATGAAAATTTTGACTCAAAATTTTTACTGACAAATTTTTACTCTCAAATTTGTACCTTTAATTTTTACTCCAAATTTTTTCCACAATGTTTACCGCAACTTTTTAGTCAAAATTTTTACCGCAAATTTTTACTGGCAAATTTTAACTAACAAATTGTTACCGTAAGTTTTTAGTCAAAAAATTTTTACTAACAAATTTTTATCATACATTTTTAATCAAAATTTTTCACCGTAAATTTTTATCACGAATTTAAATCAAAATTTTTTACTGAAAATTTTTAGTAAGAGTTTTTGCCGCAAATTTCTACTCAAAATTTTTACTGACAATTTTTCTGAAAATAAAATGTTTACTGAAAATTTTTACTCAAAATATTTACTCAAATTTTTACCGCAAATTTTTATAGAAAATTTTTACTAACTAATTTTTACTGGAACTTTCTAGTGAAAATTTTACAGTAAATTTTTATTTAGAATTTTTACCATACATTTTTACTCAAAAATTTTTACCGCAAATTTTTTGTAAACATTTTTACTGAAAATTTTTACTGCAACTTTTTACAGAAAATTTTTACTAACATTTTTTATCGGATATTTTTAGCTAAAATTTTAATGCAAATTTTTTTTTCAATTTTTACCGCAAATTTTTACTCAAAATGTTTACTGACGTTTTTTGCTAACAATTTTTCTGGCAATAAAATGTTCACTAAAAATTTTTACTCAAAATGTTTACTTAAATTTTTTACCGCTAATTTTTACTCAAAATTTTCACCGCAAATTTTTACTCCAAACATTTTTGTACAAATTTTCAACGCAAATTTTTACCGAAAATTTTTAATAAAAATTGTCACCGCAAATTTTAACTCAGAATTTTACTGAAGTTTTTTTTTTATTTGCTATAAAATGGTGACTACAATGTTTACATATTTCATTGGGGATTCCCAAGGACGTCGTACTTCTAACAACTATCGATGCGTGACTCTCGAGCGGATAAATTGTGAGACCACACAAAATAAAGTTGATTTATCAAAGGAGTTATTATTCATAACACAATTTAACATAAGCATTCCTTTCGAAACTGAATTAGTACTCATTCAGCTTCAAAACAATTTGATTTAAATACAATTGCTAACAATTAAAAACCATACAAGACTATCATCATATTCACGGTCGAACCTTATAAATAGGAAAATAGTATTGGTCAATAGTAAATTTCCAACACATTTTTCCATAAAACAAGTTTCGTTTGTCTCTTACCTTTTTCAAATGATTTTTACTATTTTTACTATGTAAACTGCATTCCTCGAATCTCATCACAATAAAACAGTACAAATAAGAATGTTCCAAAGAAATCGATAGCTATCGATGGCAATAATAGGGAATAGAGCCACGGTCTGTAGGGAAATTTCTAGAAAATCGAATGATCAAAAGTGCAAACGGTCCCGAACCAGTTCTTGGCATTCAAATCGATGCGACCGCGAAGGAGTAACAGCAGATGACACACGGGCATATATTGAGTACGAGCCTAACGCCATCTGCCGGCTGTAAACGGCCATACTATGTTGAAGAGCAATTGAACCAAAACCGAATATGAACTGTCGTCGTACACGGAGGAATTTCTTACGGTTTTTCTTTTTGAATTTTTTATTCTTGATTAACTCGAATAGGAAAATCGAATTTTTGTTGTCGTTTTCTTTTGCTTGGAGCAGCGACAGTCGAATGCGATTGACCAGAGTCTGGACGGATTTTTGTCGTATCAAAGTCATTGCGTTTCGTATGATTTTGGTTTCTTTTTCGGGTAATTGTATGTTTTTTATTACTATGTGAAGAGCATACTTCCACCTGAGTGTAGAGGTATTATTTATGAATGTGCCTAATACTCGATGCGATCGTGACATGGCTCTGATGTGTGCACACACTATCAACGCTCGGTGCTCGTTCGTGGGTCAATGAACCAACCAAACCCGAGAATCTTCGAGACGACCCAGAGGCAACCAGTTGTCCCCCTTCGAAATGTGAGGCCTCCTCCAGAATTAACGTAACAGTAAAATGAATATTTAAGAAAGAATTGTCATGAAAACATGTGGAGTCGGTGGGGTGGGACTCATGCTAATATTTGCCGTTTTAATCAATCGACGACGATTTGCACGTCTTCATAACATAACCGAGATTTTTTATATTTTTTAATAGTTTCTAATTAATTGTTGACATTTTTCCATCTATTTGTGTATTTCCATTTTAATTCTCTTCATTTAACTGGTATTTTTTATGCAATCAGTAAAAAAACTGAACTTAACTTCTTTCGCTTATACGATTTTACTATGTAAAAAAAAAATAGGTTTTTAAAATTTCTTCTTTACTTTAAAGTTAAAAAAACCTCTCGGTTTTATTTATGATATATTAAATGAGAAAACATTGGAAATAAGAAAAATTTACAAATGATATTTGGACATTTCTAAAAAATCAAAAAAATTTTTGTAGATTTTCTTTTAAAACAAGACCTAAAAAAAATTTACAAAAAACAAAAATTGTAAATTTTCCGTACAGAAAACAGAAGCTATGGAAAATTAGTGATGAATTTTAAAAAGAAAATATTTTTTTCAAAATACGCGTTTACTAATTTTTGTCGACAATAGAATAGAACCTTTCTTAAAAAAATACTTTTTCTTAAAAATATCGAATAAAAACTATAATTTTTTAACTATGAAAATTCCACTAAAATTTGGAGAAACATTTTTACTTTTTCAATTTACTGTTTTGATTTTTATTAAAGAAAAATTATTTATTTTAAGAAAATTTAAAATAAAAATAGTGTTTTGTTAAGAAAAAAAAAGCAAATGAATAATTTTACTGGACAAATTTTTACTGAAAATTAAATTTTTATTGAAAAATTTTTACTCAGTCAAATATTCTGAATAATTTTTAAAGACAAATTTTTACTGACCGATTTTACTGACAGTTTTTAATGATCAATTTTTACTGAACAATTTTTACTGAACAATTTCTACTGAAGAATTTTTACTGAATAAAATTTTCTGAAAAATTTTTAATTACAAATTTTTACTGACAGATTTTACTGAACAATTTTTACTGAATATAATTTTCTGAATAATTTTTAATTACTAAATTTTTACTGACAGATTTTACTGAACAATTTTTACTGAAGAATTTTTACTGAATAAAATTTTCTGAATAATTTTTTATGACAAATTTTTACTGACCGATTTTACTGACAGTTTTTAATGATCAATTTTTACTGAACAATTTTTACTGAATATAATTTTCTGAATAATTTTTAATTACAAATTTTTACTGACCGATTTTACTGACAGTTTTTATTGATCAATTTTTACTGAACAATTTTTACTGAATATAATTTTCTGAATAATTTTTAATTACAAAATTTTTACTGACAGATTTTACTGACAGTTTATAAACAACAATTTTTACTGAATAAATTTTCTAAAAAATTTTAAAAACAAATTTTTACTGAACAATTTTTAGTGAACAATTTTTACTGAATAAAATTTGCTGAATAATTTTTAATGACAAATTTTTGCTGACAGATTTTACTGACAGTTTATAATCAACAATTTTTACTGGATAAATTTTCTAAAAATTTTTAATGGCAAATTTTTACTGAACAATTTTTAGTGAAGAATTTTTACTGAATAAAATTTGCTGAATAATTTTTAATGACAAAATTTTACTGACAGTTTTTATTCAACAATTTTTACTGAATATTTTTAACTGACAATTTTTAATAAACAATTTTTGTTGCAATTTTTTTAGTAAACTTTGTTTATTGGAGATGATTTTTTTCATTGAAAATATTTTTTAAGATAAAATTTAAAAAAAAAATAGCTGAACTTTTTTAATAAACATTTTTTTATTAAATATTATTTTACTTAAACTTTTTGTTACTAAATTTTTGCAATTGGAAAAGCGTTTATTATTTAAAAATCAATTGTTGTAAGGGAAATTTAAAAATATTTTTCTTAAGAGAGAAAAAATGAAAAAATCTTAAAATGTTTACTGAGATTTTTTTTATTTTAAAATTTTTTTACAGAATTCATTTTATTGTAAAAAGTTTTTTTTATTGAAAAATCATTTTTTAAGGAGAATTTATAAAAAAAATATAAAATCTTTTCTTTAAAAAAAAACAACTGAAAATGTTTACTGAACAAATTTTTACTGAGCAATTTGTTCATTGAACATTATTTCACTTAAAATTTTTGTTACAGAATTATAGTATTTTTATAGGAAAAGCTTTTTCTTTATTTAAAAACTATTTTTTTGAAGAATTTATAAAAAAAAGTTTTTCCTCAACATAAAAAATCAATGAAAAACAATAAATATTTTTACTGAAAAGTTTGGAGTTTTTTTCGAAGCGACTTTTTTCATTTAAATTGTTTTCAATGGGAATTTTTTAGTAAATTAGAAAATCTTTTTCTTTTCTTTAAAAACCATTTTTAATAGAATTTTTAGTAATATTAAAAATATTTTTTCTCAACAAAAAGCAACTAAAAATATTTTACTGACATTAAAAAAAAAAACTTATATACAAAATGTTCGGTAAAAGTTATTCATTAAACAGAACTCATTTTATTGAGAAAAATAAACTCCTTTTATTTTTATTTTAAAATAGTTTTTAATTAAATTGAAAAAAAAATTATTTATTAAGAAAAATAACCAAAAAAAATAACAAAAATTCTTAGTGAACAATTTTCTTTTTTCTCGAATGCAGAACATTTTTTCCAATAATTAAAATTTTCAAAAAAAAAAAAAAAAATTATACCAAAAATGTTGCCAAAAAACTTTTTTTCTCCAATAAATTTCGCCTTAATGTTGCCAAAAAACTTTTTTTCTCCTATTCGCTTAAAGATTTTCGCCTTAATTAAAAATATCCTTAAAACAATTTTAATTAATTTTTATCAATTTTTTTTTGTTGAATTTCATAAATTAGGAGCATAAAATGTTCAGTGTTAAAAATTCAACATTTTCGCACAAATAAAAATCAATCGAATTCGAAAAGAAAATATTTTGTTTTAATCTGTTTTTCTTTAAAAGGAGAAATGGAGATATTCTTAAAAAAAACTTTGAAATTTTGAAGAAAACCAAATCGTGAAATCGTTATAGCCAAGACATTTGTACGGTTTTAATGAGATACTTGTGCTCGTGGCGCGTGTCCGTTCGGACATGTTTAAAAATTGTAACATTTCCGCACAGAAAATACATTAAAATGAAATTAATTTGTTTAAATAAAATCGAAAGAGTACTTTTTCGAGTGCAGTTTACCAATTTTTTAAGTAAATAATTTGAAAAGACAAAAAAAAAGAACGAACAAATTTTATTTTGTCAATTCAGTAATTTTTAACGGAGAACTTTCGTTAAATTAATGCCTTACCAAATAATTGTGCTCAGAACAGGCCCTCAGAATTGCTGAATTAATTCCTTTCGATTAAACTTTTTACGAACAACAAACAACGTTAAATGGCAAAAATGTGCAAATTTTTTATTGTTTTTCGTTATTTTTAACACTTTTGATAATTAAACTGTTCAACGGTTAAAAATTAATTTTTTAGATAATGTCCACTTGAAAAAATTCCACTTAATTTGAGAAGAAGAAAAAACAAAAAACCAACTTCAAAAATTCAATCGTTAAAAAGCGTTTCGAATTTTAGGCTTTTGAGTTTTTGGAGTTATTTTTAAATAAAATCAGTTGCGTTCGAGAGTCTTTCAGCGATGGCTGCAAGTATTTTCCATTCCTGGATCTGATAAAAACTCTTCAAGTCTTCCGGTGGAAGACGATTCGTACGATGGTGGTTAATCCGGCAAAAGTGTGCTTACAACTGAGGTCTCCACCTGATTCTTGAACGATCGCAGGCCTCCGCGACTGGAACTCGATCTCGGTTGCACGTTTGGTCTTAACGTCGTCGAGTCTTCAGTTTTGATGTTCTTGGGACTCGGTGCGGTAGCTTCGCTGTTATGTATTCTGGTTGCGTGCATCGTCCATGATCTTGAAAGGGACACACTTATGCCATGGGGGATTCCGCCACGAAAAGGGGGCATTTCTCTTTCACCTTGAAGAGGAAACCAAATGAAACGCAAAATATGCACGTTGAATCTATTACGATGGAGTCGTTGGAGCCATTTTCCAGCTACACACGCACCAGAAGTGTTGAAATTGCAAAACGCTTTAATCGCCCAACTTTTTTGTTGCTCAATTAACAGATTTGTTGCTGCAACAATGTTTACCGTGAGCCAGCAACATTTTAAATGAACAATTTTTGTTGATCGCTTTTATTAAATATTTTTGCTGACAATTTTTACTGACAGATTTTACTAACAGATTTGATGAACAATTTATACTGAATGATTTTTACTGAAAAATTTTTACTTACAGTTTTTACTGAACAATTTTTACTGAACAATTTTTACTGAACAATTTTTACTCACAGTTTTTACTGACATTTTTACTGACGATTTTTACTGATAAATTTTTACTGACAGATTTAGCAATTTTTACGGACAGATTATCCTGACTTTTTACTGACGATTTTTTATAGACAATT
Source organism: Atherix ibis (assembly GCA_958298945.1). Taxonomy (NCBI): domain Eukaryota; kingdom Metazoa; phylum Arthropoda; class Insecta; order Diptera; family Athericidae; genus Atherix; species Atherix ibis. The sequence goes on from OY282610.1 coordinate 8,400,547, forward strand.
TTTATTGACATTATTTACTAACGATTTTTACTGACAAATTTTACTGACGACATTTACTGACAAATTTTTACTGAACACTTTTTACTGAACAATTTTTACTCAACAATTTTTACTGAAGAATTTTTACTCAACAATTTTTACTGAACAATTTTTACTAACAAATTTTAATGACGATATCTACTGACAAATTTTTACTGTACAATTTTTACTCGACAATTTTCGCTGAACAACTTTTACTGAACACTTTTTACTGAACAATTTTTACTGAACAATTTTTACTCAACAATTTTGACTCAACAATTTTCGCTGAACAATCTTTACTGAACAATTTTTACTGAACAATTTTTAATAGCAAATTTTACTGACAATTTTTACTGACAAATTTTTACTAGCAAATTTTACTGACAATTTTTACTGACAAATTTTTACAGAACAATTTTATTTAACAATTTTTACTGACAAATTTTTATTGAACAATTTTTACTCAACACTTTTTACTGAACAATTTTTTGTGAACAATTTTTACCCAACAATTTTTACTCAACAATTTTGACTTAACAATTTTCGCTGAACAATTTTTACTGAAAAATTATTACAGAATAATTTTTACTCAGCAATTTTTACTAAATAATTTTTACTGAACAATATTTACTAACAAATTTTACTGGCGATATCTACTGACACATTTTTGCTGAACAATTTTTACTCAACAATTTTGACTCAACAATTTTTACTGAACAATTTTTACTAGCAAATTTTACTGCCAATTTTTACTGACAAATTTTTATTAGCAAATTTTACTGACGATTTTTACTGAACCGTTTTTAATGGACCACTTTTACTGAACAATTTTTACTGACAAATTTTTACAGAACAATTTTTATTGATAATTTTTACCGACAAATTTTTAACGGAACAATTTTTAATGAACAGTTTTTTTTCAATATATTTTAACTGAACATTTTTGCCTGAAAATTTTCGCATCAAAATAATTGTTAACTGATTGTAATCATTGTTATTATTTTCGGTATTAATAGTTGGTAATTAACTGTATTAGCTGAAGCCATGTTTCTATCGTATTAGTTTTTTTCCCAAGAGGAGGCGAAAATTCTTGATGTTTTAAGAGCACTCACCTTTGTAGCTGCAGTTTGAATAGAACGGTTTTTGGGAATCATTTTCGAGCACAAACGATAATAAGACCTCCTCCTGTTATTATTCTCAAATAATTCCATTATTTAATATTAGGAAGTAATTTTCAAAAATAAACGTTAATTTTTTTTTTGGTTTCATTTTCTTGGCAATTTGACACGTTTGCATGATGGATGACGACACAGAACGTTTTTTTTTTCTTACTTCAAATATTCTGATTTTTCTTTTCTATTTTTGTATATGTGTGTGTGTGTGTATTTGTATATATTCGGATTGTAGACCCCCCACTGGAAGTTTATAATTCCTAATTCGTGATCATGATCGGAACTGTGCGAGTACAATTGTCGATTAACTTTCTTTAATCTTTTATTTTCTTAGAATTGTTAGCGTTGTTCTCGTTTCGAATCTGAACCATCGTCGAAGCGTTTATTTGCACCCAAACTCCGCATTGCTTTCTTTAATGAAAATCCTCAAATGGCAAAGAAAACTTATCAGATCTGTGTGAGAAATCTTTCCCAAAAAGGCCAATTTTGTTCGGAGGCATCTTTTCACCATTCGGCAAAACGGCACAGACACTTTAGACACAAATATGTACTCGTTAATAATATACCATTAATATGAACGTGATGGAAAAACGTACAAACAGCAAAAAAAAATCCCATTTCATTTTCAGCGTCTAAATATCACCTTCGTAGTAGTAATTCTAGGCTTAATTATCTCCGGGAAAAGAAAATTACCACATTGCGCCCATAAAACTATACAAAAGCATCGGCGATTGGGCTGAAAATTCATTTTGGAAAATTAATGAAAATTATCGGCTCTCATCAAGTCTAATCTCACCACCACCAAAACACCATCCGGGAAACTGTTCAAAAATTCTTTAGAAAATTTTCTTATCCGGGAAATACGTTAACAGTTAAAAAAAAAAAAAAGTCCCCGAAAAATTATTATTTTCGTTTTAATTTTTTGCTTTTCTTTTTGCTCAGCTGGAATTCAATTGTTCTCTGAATTGTGTTCTTATTAATATTTAGGCTAGTACTTAAAAGAAATTTCCATTCAAAGATTATACTATGTACAAATTTAATCAGACCTTATTTAAATCAAGTTTTACTGGAGTCTGAAGTTTGGGGCCAATCTGGTTTAATACAATTCGCTCCAGTTAAGCTCAGTGTCCATTCCAATTTCAATGAAAACAAATGAATTTTTTTTTTGCCTCTTTTTTTTGATTCTGATTTAGACAAAAAAATATTTGATAGAGTAAAAACAAAACCACCCTCATCCCCTCTTCCATCTCATCAGAACTATTTTATTTACCAAGCCAAGTAGTTAAACAAATTTCATCTCATTTAAATGCGTTTTCCACTTTGGCCAATTTTAATTTAAATTATTTTGGAAATTGTTTTTTTTCTCTCCATTTATTTCATTGTTTATAGTTTAATTTATTTTTTTGTTAATATTTCTTTTCATTTTTCTTATATTATTTTTAATTTTTTTTCAAAAGAAGAACCAACAAAATAATAACTATAAAGATTAATCCATTTTTTATTACGGAAAATATAACTTAATAACTTAATAGTTATTAAGTAAATATATTTTTTAAAATAATAATTATTTAGAATAATAATTGCCATTTAAATATTCTATGTTTATTAAAAATATCAAAATCGAAATGTGAGATTTTGTAAAAATATTCTTCAAAAAGTTATAATTCGTTGGCATAACTAAGTTTTTAGTTGTTTTCGAACAAAATTTTCTAAAGTTTGGTTTGATAGTGTTGCCAAATGATCATATATGAAGCTTTAAAAATCCTCCACTAATAACCATTATATATTCAAAAAGTTATTTATTTCTTAAAAGATGCAGAAAACGACAAACGGTTATCCTATGACCATTCTGAGCTCTACGGTCGTAGGATAACCAACCGTCATTTTTTTGGTCTAAAATTAAAGATTTTCATCTAAACTATTTATCATATGAAAAAAAATACCACCACAAAGTAAATAATTTGGCAAATTTTTACTTAATTGTGAAAATAATTTTCAGGATGCATAATTAAGAGATTTTCTGATATCAATTGTTCTTAAAGATTATTCAATTTGACGCAAAAAGGATTAAGCCCTGCAAGAAGTCTCACGGCAGTTATTTAAAAATATTTACATTTTATATAAAATGGCAAATTATATTAAATATAGAAAAATAAAAATTTTATTAAAATTTAAATTCTAAATATATTTAATATAATTTTATTTTCTATAGAAGAGCTTGGATAATTCTATACAAAAATGAAAATACTCAACAACAAAAAATACCGTCCACCCTTTCCCACGTCTTTACGGACAAACAAACAAAAAACTAATTCACTTAATGCAAAAAGAAGAAAATAAGAAAAAATAAATTTTAAATTTCATATTAAATATTAGAAGTGATTTTAGGCGAGACTCACTCATTAATGTGTGTGAACGGAAATTTCGCACGGACAATTAATATTGTTTATTTTTCGGTTCTCATTATTATACATAAATTTGGCATAAAATCTAAATGAATATTTTTCATACGAATGGGAAATCTTCAAGTTAATTGAAATTATTAAAATTTTTATGAAAATTTGTTTTTTTTCCGTTAGAAAATTTCCCAATCTCTCAGAATGGCCGGCCATCTTGAAAGTTTTCTAGCAGAAATTCAACATTTCTAATAGCAATAATTTCAACAATAATATTTAATGGATGTTTTTTTTGTATTGTTTTCTAAGTCGTTTAAATTAAGTAAAATCTCTTTTAATAAGTTAATTGTTGTTTTTTTTTAATTATTATTATAATAAAAGGGAAGTTTTATTTAAGAAGAAGAAAAAAAACCGTTAATAGATACGAGGAAATTTAGGCTAATTGGTTTTGGGAAATTTCTTCTGGCAATTATGATAATTTCAATTTGTAATATAATATTTAATTAATAAGTTTAAGTTTTATTGATATTTGAAACGTTCAAATTGAACTTTGAGTTCAAATTTTAACGTTTCAAATTTCTTTACGAATTTTTCTTTTTCGGCTTTTTGTTGTTTCTGTTTGAATATGTAAAATTGTTATGCCTTTTGGCGGTTATTGTAATGGAGGCTATAGTAATGGCGGCTATAATGGCGTTTATAGTAATGGCGGCTATAGTAATGGTCGCTATAATGGCACTCAAAATAGTAACTATAATGGCGGTTATTGTAATGGCGGCTATAATGGCAGTTATAGTGATGGCGGCTATAGTAATGGCGGCTATAATGGCACTCAAATAGTAACTATAATGGCGGTTATTGTAATGGCGGCTATAATGGCGTTTATAGTAATGGCGGCTATAATGGCACTAAAAATATCAACTATAATGGCGGTTATTGTAATGGCGGCTATAATGGCAGTTATAGTAATGGCGGCTACAGTAATGGCGGCTATAATGGCGATAGTAGTAGTAATGGCGACAATAATGGCACTCAAAATAGCAACTATAATGGCGGTTATTGTAATGGCAGCTATAGTAATGGCGGCTAAAGTAATGGCGGCTATAATGGCGATAGTAGTAGTAATGGCGACAATAATGGCACTCAAAATGGCAACTATAATGGCGGTTATTGTAATGGCAGCTATAGTAATGGCGGCTACAGTAATGGCGGCTATAATGGCGATAGTAGTAGTATGGTAACAATAATTGCGTTCAAAATGGCGGCTATATTTGCAGCTATAGTAGTGGCCGTTTTAGTAATGGCATCTGTAATGGCAACTATAATGACGGTTATAGTAATGGCGGCTACATTTATGACACCTATTGTATGGGTCTGGTTGAAATTTAGCCTTCCTGTGTTATGCGGGGCTCTTTCACAGATTACCATCCTTTTCCAAGCTACTCGTGGAAATCGAATGAATTCTAAGCCAATAACAAAACTAACATCGAAACCGATTTTTAAGCTCTTGGCTTCTGATGAGATCAGTGTGAATGAAGTTTCGCAGTTGACCATTAATTCGCCACCGAACGCTAAAGTTTCAGTACCTCTGATATATACAATTCATACTGACTCTCTTGATAGTGAGAGTACAATTCATACTGACTCTCTTGATAGTGAGAGCAGTGAGGATGATAATATCACCATTATCTCTGCTCTCTTTTAGGAATTTGGTGAACCTCCAGCTGTGAGTTAAAATACTCCAATTCTTCACGTGCCTCCAGCTAACAACAATATGAATAGTGCCGCACGAAAAAGGTTCAACCGGCTTCTGAGTACAGGGCTATAATGTAGAGGAAACCCGGGAGCTCTGCGAGGAAACATTAAGGAGCAAAATAAAAGAGCTCATTCTGGAAGTTCATCATTGGTTGTAGCCCCAAAGAAACCAAGGACTGATGGGTCCCAGGTCTCTCAAAGGAGGGGAACTGCGCAGGGACAGACGGTCGCAAATAAGGATGGATCCAATAAGAGTAAAGGTCCTATTTCTGCTGCGGCTCCTACTAAGCTAGCAAGTGCTGGGGTGCGTAGAAAGTGTGAAGAGGAACTTCCACTAAACCAGCTACTTCAATGGCGACGCAAGAAGTCATTATTGACCTGATATTAGAGCATGAAGACGGAGCTTCCAAAATGTTTGCCTAGTTCTAGCGTGCATGAATAAAACTATGGCAAATTGGCTGTTCGCGAACATCGAAGAGATCAAACCATGGAAAGGAGCTGAACTAACAGCCATTAAGAAAGATGAGATTCCTCGGCCTCAGGCAGTTACGATTCCCACATTCCTCGGCCCTCAACGTACCTCGACACTCCTACTGTTGAGTTAATAGCGTTCAGAGTGGTTTGGCTGCAGACAGCAACATCAACAGCCGCCTTTATAGCCCATAACTCCCAATAAATCGAAGTTGCACTATACGGAAAAATATCACATTGTAGATCAGGGATTTGGCCCCTATAAAGAATAACTGGCACCACATCGGTCATCCACTATGCCCGGCCGAGGTGTGGAGCCTTTTGACTTAAACGTAGGTGATTGTGGTTGACACCTACATCGCGGGCATAGTCTTAGTACTGAAGGTGAGGGATGCCAGGATGATAGTAGCGGTTTAAGTAGGCCTTACTACCAACAGTTAGAATAACTAGCTTGTAAGTGGTTACTGACTGCGAGCAGGTGGACACCTACCGGGATCAGGTGAATGTAATTGACGAAAGAAAGATATTATGGTCTTGAAGCTACATAGTTATGCTAATGAGAGTGGAGTAGCAGTGGAAGACGATATTGCGGCATCGAAGCTTGCCTAGCTAATAGGAGTGACGTCGTAATTGATGACGAAATAATGGCGTTGCAGCTTGCATAGCTATGCTAATGTGAATGGCGTCGCTTCTTAATAAGATGACGGAAAGAAGCAAAAGATGTAGCCTGAGAGAGGGTTCCATGTATGAGGTGGCCCAGAGAGGACTAAATCCATATAGACAGATTGTCGTAGGCGGCCCTTGGTATTATGTCTTACGATTGGTACGATACGTAAAATAACAGTAGTTTACTGACCTTAATAACTGCCAAAGAAGTTGTATTAAGGCCGGTCGTCGCATCCCGGAAAATAAGTACACATTTTTCGAACCCGTCTAACCGTTCGAAAAAAAGTTCTCTTTAGGAAGACGGATTGGTAAGAGCCTTCTTAAACTTATTTAGGAACGTAGATATTCTCAACACTACTCCTAACTACGGTTTTCAATCTGGATGTGCAAGAAAAGTTTGAAAGTGGATCAAGAGAGTGTAAGGATCTGTTTCTAATGTGGAAATTATTAGCGACAAAGAGGATGACTTTCGTTCCGAGTTGGGGGCAGCCATAATAGATTTTACTTAATTATGGAGAGGCAAAAATTACTATAAATAATTCTGGTTGGGGCTTTATGAAGATACAAAGTTTCGACTAGGATTGAGTCCACCGAGGAAGTCCGATGAGCTCAACTGGCTAGTCTGATGCAAAGCTTAACACCTGCTTCCATATGCCTCAACTCTGCTATTAACATTCTGACAGATAATATGAGGAAAAAGAGCAACGCTCCGTCCATGAGCTCCACTGGCTAGTCTGATGCAAAGGTTAACAGCTGCTTCGACATGCCTCAACTCTGCTATTGGGATTCTGACCGACAAGATGAGGGAATAGAGCAACGCTGCGTCCATGAGCTCCACTGGCTAGTATGATGCAACGCTTAGCAGCTGCTTCGACATGCCTTAACTCTGCTATTAACATTCTGACAGGTAAGGTAAGGGAATAGAGCAACGCTCCGTCCATGAGCTTCACTGGCTAGTCTGATGCAAAGATTAACAGCTACTTCGACATGACTCAACTCTGCTATTGGCATTCTGACAAATAAGATGAGGGGATAGAGCAACGCTGCATCCATGAGCTCAACTGGCAAGTCTGATGCAAAGCTTAACACCTGCTTCGATATGCCTCAACTCTGCTATTAACATTCTGACAGATAAGATGAAGGAATAAAGCAACGCTCCGTCCATGAGCTCCACTTGCTAGTCTGATGCAAAGATTAACAGCTACTTCGACATGACTCAACTCTGCTATTGGCATTCTGACAGATAAGATGAGGGGATAGAGCAACGCTCCATCCAGGAGGAACCTTACACGTACTACTGATCAATTGATTTTGTCAAAATTCCATCTTCCTCCACGGACTTTCATGGAATCTACGAGGTGGAGGGAGACGAACTTCCTCCACCATTTACGTTTTCTGCAGACGTGGAGACATTGTGGATTTGTCGTAGAGATAACTGCGCAATTTTCCCCGCTCCAAACATTCACTTTGGCAATGGTGACGCCAATCTGGGTTACGATATCTTGGAGGATTGCTGCAGCAGTCTTCATATAGGATATGGTCATATGGGGATAGGGAATTATTGTAAGTGGTAAAATGTGCAGTAGAAAGAAGGGATCCTTGTGGAATGCCATTTTCTATCATGCAGAAAGACGAGGAAAAAACCATTTGCCCGAACCGTGCCGGTTCTGTCTAAAAGGCATGAACGAATAAGTTCGACTGTGGCTGAGTCAACGCCCCACTCCGCCAGCTGAAAGATTTTATTTTATGCGGGCAAATTCTGTCCTTTCTAAATCGAGAAAATATTTGATTTGATTTGATTTATTAGCATTTTTAGAATGCATAACACAATGCAGAAAAAATTCATTCCGAAAGCCGACATTCTCGAATAGAAGAAGCCAATTGACCAATAAAAAGTGATCTTCAGAAACAACGACGAGGCATTCTGGAATCGACTCTGGAAGTATTTGATTGAACTCGATAAGAGAAGCGCTTTTAATTGTATTCTTTCTAATTTAAATATTTCTATTCTGTTAGTTTTGTTGTGTTCTTTTGTGTTTGTTATGTTGTCAATGGCTGACAACATAAAATTGTGGGCAATTAATCAAAATCGCACAGGAATCCAACGTAACGGTAAACGGTAATTTTTTTTCCTGTTTTATTTCGTGTTATTTTTTCGATTGTTAGTTTTTTTTTTTTTTTTTTATTCGAAACTCGATTCTGTTAAAAGTTTGTTCCCTTTTCGAATCATTTACCATCGACCATTTAATATTGTTTGGCATATTTGATGTGAGTTGGTGATTTTCTATTTTCTTACCTGTCTAACTGAAACGATTTCTATGCCAATCAAATTTAATATTTGGTCAAACATTGTACTTTACGGACATATTAGGTACAGAATTTATTTACGAGTATTGTTGTGTGTGTAAGTTTCACGACCTGTTAAAATGTGTGTAAGTCTCTTCCCAACCATTCAAGTTTGGCGGACTCCATTTACGAGTAGCACTGGTTTTTTCTTTAAAATTTGCTCAACTCTAATAACTAAATTGTAAATACGTCAACTCAAATGTTCAAATTATAAAAGATGCACCGCCGGTAATTTTCATTGCACTTAATTGCAGTGAATGTGCACATTTAAAATGTCCACGCATTATCCTGGACATGAAGTCAAATGTCCACGCTCTATCCTAGACACCTTATCGCAGACACTCTATGACGGTGGCGAATATTTTGTTGTGTTCGTGGTAAGGTCTCTGAGATAAGAGACAGACGCCATTCTGAAGCTCCACGACCATAATGCCAAATGGCCTCCCTAATGACACTAGTCGATGGTTAGTTGGAGGGAAAATTCCGACATTGTTCAATTTTTTGGAGCAAATTATTATGATTAGGAAAGTTAAAAAGAGGGCTTAGAAAAATTATTTGGATGGAGTCCTAATCGAAAAGAAATTCTGGGTTAAGTGGTAGTCATTTAAAATATGGAACGCCACAGGAATGGCATCAGGGGCAAGGTTGGTTACCGAAGAGGAAATCGTGGGTAAGTGCGTTATGCCCAATTCGAATTCGAAGAACTTTTCTTCGCCAGAATTTCGAAATGGTTGTTTTCAGGTTTCAGGCCAATGTGTGCAAAGGAATCTTCTACTTTAAAACCAGTCTATTTGTCTACGAACGGATAAGGATATCATATGGCATTTGCTGAACTACCAAACCAATCAGCCCCGGATGACATCATAACCCTACTTTATAATGCGATTTTGAAGTTAGTAATCCTAATTTAAAGGCTTCTTTTCAAAATGAAAATTGTAGTCTTTTTTGTATTTATTTTAACGAACAGACTCTTTTGAATATCCTTTAAGGATAGAAAGATTTTTGTTATTGAAGCCTACTTTTGCCAATGAATTTGTGTGCTTAGAATTAAAAGTTTATTTTTCGGTTCAAATTTGTTCAATGGAAATTTTTTTAACGAACATTTTTATGAAAACTAAAATAGAAGTGAACATTTTATCCTGTAAACATTCCGGCTAAAAACTGAACATTTTAGCCGGAATGTTTACAGGAAATATTTAATTGAAAAGATTTTCTGGAACGTTTTTCCGAAAAGTTTTACTGCTAATTTTTACTGAAAATTTTCACTGGAAGTTTTTTCTGGAACGTTTTAGTCGAATTTTTTACCATAAAACTAGACCAAAAATGTTTCCGAAAATTTTTACTACAAATTTTTATAGGAAATTTTTATCGGAAATTTTGACTAGAAATTTTGATTGGAAATGTTCACCGGAAATGTTTTTCTAGAACGTTTTGCTCAGAATTTTTATTAATAATTTTTACTGGAAATATTTTACTGGAAATTTTTACTGGACTTATTTTAATGAAAATTTCTACTGGAAAGTTTTACTGAAACATTTTTGCTGGAAACATTTTGCTGGAAATTGTTATTGAAAGTTTTAACTGGAAAGTTTAATTTATATCAAACATTTTTCCGAAAACTTTTACTGGAAATTTTGAGTAGAAGTTTTTTTGGAACGTTTTACTGGAATTTTTTATTGGCAGTTTTCATCGGGAAGGTTTTCCTGGAAGTTTCTAGTGGAAAGTTCGGCTGCAAATTAATACTGGACATTTTTACTGAGAAGATTTACTAGAAATTTTGACTGGAAAAATTTCAATAGAAATGTTTACTGGAAGGTTTTTCTAAAACATTTTGACTGGAAATATTTTACTGAAAATTTTTAATAGAAACTTGTACTGGAATTTGTAATGGAAAGTTATTCTGGAATATTTTTACTGGAAATATTTTCCAAGAAATTTTTATTGAAAGTTTTACTAGGAATTTTGGCTAAAATTTTGGAAGTTTTTTTCTGGAACTTTTTACTGGCAAATTAATACTAGAAGTTTTGATTGAAAAAATTTAAATGGAAAATTTTAACAGAAATTTTTTATGCAAATTTTTACTGGAAATTTTTAATGGTAATTTTGACTGGAAATTTTTACTGGAAATATTTTGCTGGAAATTTTTATTGAAAGTTTTAACTGGAAATTTTGACTGGAAGTTTTTTTCTGGAACATTTTACTGGAATTTTTTATTGTAAGTTTTTCTGGCAATTTTTCCTGGAAGTTTTTAGTGGAAAGTTCTGCTGCAAATTAATACTAGAAATTTTGACTGGAAAAATTTCAATGGAAAATTTTAGCTGAAATTTTTTACGGAAATTTTCACTGGAAGTTTTTTCTAGATCTTTTTACTGCAAATATTTATTTGAAAATCATAAATGAATTTTTTTTTGGAAATGTTTACTGGAAAGTTTTGCTGGAACTTTTACTAATAATTTTGACCGAAAATATTTTACTGAAAATTTTTACTGGAACGTTCTCCTGGAATTATTAATTGGATTTTTTTTTGGAAACTGGAACGTTTTTCTGGAACATTTTTCTGAAAATTTTTAATGAAAATTTTTAGTGGAACCATTTTACTGGAAATTTTTACGGAAAGTTTTGCTGGAATTATTTTAATGGAAATTTTGACTGAAAAGTTTTACTTGAAAATTTTGACTGGCAAATTTTTCTGGAACATTTTTCTGAAAATTTTAAATGGAAATTTTAACTGGAAACATTTTGCTGGAAATTTTTACTAGAAATTTTGACTGAAAAGTTAAACTGGAATTTTATTTTGCAAATGTTTACTAAAAAGTTCAACGTGCACGTGTTTCTGGATTTATGATTGGAATTTTTCATTGAATCATTTTAACTGGAAATATTTTGCTGATAATTTTTAATGCAAATTTTGACTGGAATTATTTTAATGAAAATTTTGACATAAAAGTTTTTCGGAAACATTTTTCTTAAAATTTTTAATGTAAATTTTTAGTGGAACCATTTTACTGGAAATTTTTACGGAAAGTTTTGCTGGAATTATTTTAATGGAAATTTTGACTGAAAAGTTTTACTTGAAAATTTTGACTGGCAAATTTTTCTGGAACATTTTTCTGAAAATTTTAAATGGAAATTTTAACTGGAAACATTTTGCTGGAAATTTTTACTAGAAATTTTGACTGAAAAGTTAAACTGGAATTTTATTTTGCAAATGTTTACTAAAAAGTTCAACGTGCACGTGTTTCTGGATTTATGATTGGAATTTTTCATTGAATCATTTTAACTGGAAATATTTTGCTGATAATTTTTAATGCAAATTTTGACTGGAATTATTTTAATGAAAATTTTGACATAAAAGTTTTTCGGAAACATTTTTCTTAAAATTTTTAATGTAAATTTTTAGTGGAACCATTTTACTGGAAATTTTTACGGAAAGTTTTGCTGGAATTATTTTAATGGAAATTTTGACTGAAAAGTTTTACTTGAAAATTTTGACTGGCAAATTTTTCTGGAACATTTTTCTGAAAATTTTAAATGGAAATTTTAACTGGAAACATTTTGCTGGAAATTTTTACTAGAAATTTTGACTGAAAAGTTAAACTGGAATTTTATTTTGCAAATGTTTACTAAAAAGTTCAACGTGCACGTGTTTCTGGATTTATGATTGGAATTTTTCATTGAATCATTTTAACTGGAAATATTTTGCTGATAATTTTTAATGCAAATTTTGACTGGAATTATTTTAATGAAAATTTTGACATAAAAGTTTTTCGGAAACATTTTTCTTAAAATTTTTAATGTAAATTTTTAGTGGAACCATTTTACTGGAAATTTTTACGGAAAGTTTTGCTGGAATTATTTTAATGGAAATTTTGACTGAAAAGTTTTACTTGAAAATTTTGACTGGCAAATTTTTCTGGAACATTTTTCTGAAAATTTTAAATGGAAATTTTAACTGGAAACATTTTGCTGGAAATTTTTACTAGAAATTTTGACTGAAAAGTTAAACTGGAATTTTATTTTGCAAATGTTTACTAAAAAGTTCAACGTGCACGTGTTTCTGGATTTATGATTGGAATTTTTCATTGAATCATTTTAACTGGAAATATTTTGCTGATAATTTTTAATGCAAATTTTGACTGGAATTATTTTAATGAAAATTTTGACATAAAAGTTTTTCGGAAACATTTTTCTTAAAATTTTTAATGTAAATTTTTAGTGGAACCATTTTACTGGAATCTTTAATAAAAAGCTTGAATGGAAATTTTTGGTGATAATTTCTAATCGAAAGTTCTTCTTAGCAACTATAACGAAAAATTCAGCAAACGAATCTGAAAATTAAGAAGATTTTCACTTAATTTTTTAAGGTGATAAAATTGCTTATAAATTTCGGCTGAACATCATCTCAACTGAAGCGTTTTTCAATTAAAATTTTAATTTTCGAAAATGTATATCAAAAAAATTTGTTGGTGAAAACTTTTAACTGACTTTGAATAGACCCGTTTGTATATTATAACTTTTAATTGTTTATTTAACTGAGAAAAAAAAAAACCTAAAAAAAAGTGAAATTTTTACTTTAATTGCAAATAGTCCAATTGAGTCCGGGCGTTTGTGAATAGAAGAGTTTCGGTTTGTTTCGCGTTTTTCTCCGAGTTTTTTCTCACCTTCTGCGCACTCGCACTTTTGTAACTTAAATAATTTCTTTTACTTATTTTCTTTCACTATTAATTAGGTTTATTTGTTTTTACCCATGAATATATAATCAGAATTTTGTTGATTATTGACCCTACATTTCAACTACTTAATTATTCTGTAAAATAGTAGCGAAAAAAAAAAACAAAAATCAAATTTAAATAATGAAGAATTAGCAGAAAAGCATAAAGAGTAGAGGAAATGCTGTGGCAACAGCTGAGGGATGAGGGATGAGGGGGGTAAATAATTTAACTTATTTAATTTTTTGCATGCACAATTAACAATAATGATTTGTAAATTCAACGCTATTCGATTCAATATGACTACCGGCAGTGCTCTGCTAACTCGTCCATCCGCACACCTGAGACCCCAAATAACACAAGCTCACAGCCAGTGGCGTATTCATGGTAATTGCCAAGGTAGGCAGGAGTAATTAAAATATTTAGAGTATTACGAATCACTTTTATGCCAATTAGGGAATCTGACTTATAATCAAAGATAGCCGGTGCGCGGTGGATGGCCATCTTCTAAGGTGAGAGACAATAAACGCGATCGTAGCAAACAGCATCGATTGGCATCAAGAGACTGGAGCAGGTGTGCGCGCATTGGAAAACGGGCAATTTTCGCTATGCTCGTTGGTAAATGAGGAGCTTCCTATGCAAAACGCCAGCGAAGATTATTAGAAATTAATGAGACATCATTTGAATGGAAATCACAGCTTCACAGTCGTGGGAGTGCTCTACGGTGTGGTGGGGCAGGTGACGAACGATTACCATACGGAATGGCGATGTCTATTTGGCAGTCGAACTGGGAACCGAACGGAATGGAGCCTAAAGCGGTGAGGCAGTTGAAGGGAGCTGAAGGGAGGTCTGTCGATGCCTTGACGAACGAAAACACCGTAAATTGACCTACTAAAATGAGAATTCCTGGAGTCGTCAACCCATTTCAACTCGATCCCCATCGGCACGGCATGCCATCGATCCGATCGTGCTACGTGGGGAATATTTAGTCGAGTTTCATTATTACTCCATCGGATAACATATCGAATCAAAGAGCGCTCTCCGCCCAATAATTACCCGTTCAACAAAATTTTTTTTTCTTCTCCACCTATTATTTAAGCAAAGTGCAAGTGTGTGTGTGGGTGTGTAGAGCCGTAGTATAGGAACCGTGTTTATTTCGGACTTTGCTGATCTTTTCACTGTTCAGTTTCGTGATGGCACGTTCCCGGCTATCGTGTCAATAATAATTTCTGAATATTTACTCGTACCGATTTTGATTTCTGAAAACGCAAAATGTTCTTCTTCGCATTCTTTCCGTTTCACCTTTCTCTCCACTCTCGCATTCCTAATCGTAGCCATTCTACGAAATTCTATTCAACGTTTCGTCTATAAATTAAATTCAGCATTTCCCGAACGTTTGTTTCTCTTCATTTTCTCTGCTGGATCTCAATCTAAACGTTTTTCTTTAGACAATCTCTTTTCATATTACTCAGCTTTAAATTTGAGAATATCTTTTGTTATTATTCCAACAACAAAAAAAAAGCCTAATAAAAGAACAAAAAACCATTTTCGAACTGTTGATATTGAAAACCGTTTGTCCACTTCCTATAACCTGTAAGAATATGAAAATTTCTTCACTTCTAACACGAATGCATAAATTTCCGTAAATACTTTTGGTTTTTTTTCTTTTCTCTTATTAATTATTGATAAACTATAAAAATTTAGATTTGCTTACTAATTTTTGGAATAGTTTTTTTTTCCTTTCAAATTTTCAGTTATTACAGAAAAAAAACTGCTGCATTATTGCAGGGATCATTAAGGAATTGGCAGCAGAAGAAACTTTAAGATTTGGTTTAAAGTAGCGCAAGTGATGCTATTAGTTATCGAAAAAAAAATTGCCATAAGCATTTCTAGTTTTTATAGAATAACTAAATTATATTTAAATTCAATTTAATTCGCGGTTGTTAACAGTTAAAGTAGTCCGAATTTGAATATTTGCGTACCATTTCAGAGTTAATCTTCCCGGTTGACACTAAAATTAACGTTTTTTTATTTAATTGCCATTTTTATATTTAAAAAACGTTTTAACAGAAAGTCTTTGCTAAAATGTTTGCCGAAAATTTTTACTGAACAATTTTTACTCATTAATTTTTAGTGAACAGTTTTTACTGAACACTTTTTACTCAACAATTTTTACTCAACAATTTTTACTGAACAGTTTTTACTGAAAAATTTTTACTCAACAATTTTCACTGAACAATTTTTACTGAATACTTTTTACTGAACACTTTTTACTGAACAATTTTCACAGAACTATTTTTACTCAATAATTTTTACTCAACAATTTTTACTGAACAATTTTTACTCAACAATTTTTACTCAACAATTTTTACTCAACAATTTTCACTGAACAATTTTTACTGAACAATTTTTACTGAACAATTTTTACTGAACAGTTTTTACTCAACAATTTTTACTGAACAATTTTAACTGAATAATTTTTACTGAATAATTTTTACTCAACAATTTTTGCTCAACAATTTTTACTCAACAATTTTTACTCAACAATTTTTACTTAACAATTTTAACTGAACAGATTTTACTCAACAATTTTTACTAAACAATTTTAACTGAACAATTTTTACTGAATAATTTTTACTCAACAATTTTTACTGAAAAATTTTAGCTCAACAATTTTTACTAAACAATTTTTACTGAACAATTTTTACTGAACAATTTTTACTGAATAATTTTTACTCAACAATTTTTACTGAAAAATTTTAACTCAACAATTTTTACTCAAAAGTTTTTCCTGAACAATTTTTACTGAACAATTTTTACTGAACAATTTTTACTGAAATTTTTTACAGAACAGTTTTTACTCAACAATTTTAACTCGACAATTTTTACTCAACAATTTTTACTCAACAATTTTTACTGAACAATATTTACTCAACAGTTTTTACTGAACAATTTTTACTGAACAATTTTTACTGAACAATTTTTACTGAACAATTTTTACTCAACAATTTTACTCAACAATTTTTACCGAAAATTCTTACTTGAATTTCTGACCAAAATTTTTTACTAAAAATTGGTTCCAACAATTTTTGTCGAATTTTCTTTTTCTGGAAAATGATAGTGAAAACTTTGAACATTTTCATTAACAAATTAATACCAAAAGATTTGTTTCAAAAATGTTGACTTTACTATTTATAATTTTACTATTTTTTTAAGCAAATAATCCTTTTATATTTGTATTATGATAAAAAAAAAATAATAATAATAATTGCATTCTCAGTAAAATTGTTTTGAATAAAATTCTGGAAAAAATTTCCTTCAGGTAATGTTGCTGCAACAAAAACCGATTCTATGCAACATGTTTCTAAGCTGAAATGGAATGTTGCAAACGGAAATTGGTGATTCATGAATGCAGTCAGTCGACTTTTAACTATTTAATAACATTTTGCTTTTATTTACTAATAGTTTATTTTTTTCTGGGAATTTCCATGGTGTTAGATTGATTTGTTGGATGGTTTAACTCCTCAACCTTATCATCGTTCCTCATGTTGCTGCACTTATTCTCATTTGCCGTTTACGTTCTTGTTTAAATAATTTTATTACCTTTTCATAATTTCCTTCTCTATAAATTAGCATATGAAATTATTTTCAGTCTTCTGGACAATTTACTTCTTACCATAAATGACTTTACTTAACAGAAATTTATTTTGCTTCTAATCCAAGAGTTTTTGCTCTTGTTTTCTTCCGCAAAAGAAGAAGAAAATTTTCCTAAGAACAACTTAAATATTTTATTAAGATATTTGCATTTATTTATTTAGTATTTTAATGATTCTATTTTGCATATTTTATTATAACATTTGATCGGATTGTACTGTTATTTGAAAAGGTTGTTTGGTGAACATCTTATTCTGCATGCGGTTGTCTTCTAGTTTGACTTGTTTTAAACTTGGTCGATGGTCTTTAACACACATCCACATTTCCATTTGTACACAATTGTATGCATAGCCATATGCATATGTATGCATACAAACATATATGCAACTGTGTGTACACATATGGTCGGTAAACAGAAATAAATTATTTTCCAAAGAATCTGAACGAGTTCTGGCATTTTGTTAAGGTTTTCAAGTTCGATTTTAATCCCTAAATAGTATGTGAACGTTGATTTGCATTCGCAATAACCAAAATAAAATTATATAATATTCCAGCGTGATATTTATCCAATAATCCCATTCAATTTATGCTGACTTAATTAAGTTTCCCTTCAAAAAACAAGTTGGCAAATGTTTCATGGACTCTAATCTGCTTTAATTAAAAATTTATTATAAATATTATTAAGTATCTTTAATATACACGTGAGTTTTTATTAAAAAGCTTCATATTAATATATAATTATTAAGTTCATATTTAGTTTTTAATTTTTTCTTACTTCAGTTTTATCACGTTTAGTTGTCATCATTCAAAATGATAATTGAATCTTGTCCACGTGTTTTAAATTAATACTCAATTTATAATTTAAAAAAAATACAAAATTCTATTTAAGTAAAACATGTGGTAATATTTAGGTAATAATTAATGGCATCCAAAACACACAAATGACGCTAGCTGGCAGATCTGCCTTCTAAAGTGTTTCAATCAAACAAAAGCGGCCATTTTGACTTTTTTGAATTTTCTTCCTTTTTCTAGATTTTTTTAAGATTGAGCCACTATAAAATGAATTTGAGGTAACGAGAACATATATTGGACTCCATATAAATATTGTTCATATCAGAGTAGAGCAACTAGAGAAATGGTAACAAGAAATGAGAAATTTCTACGATTCTGTGAATCCAATATGAACCATTCAAGTTCCATTTTTACCGTAGGTATCCGTAATAATAGTACAAAAAATATAAGATCAGATATTTTAGGGTTGATCAATTTCCGTTAATTGACATTCGCGTTGTTGACAGAAATCAACAACGCGAATGTCAATTAACGGAAGAACCATCTGTAGCTACACAAAAATTGACTGTTAATTATCTTCAAGAATCCTTAAACTTTTATTTATGGGAATTAAACCCAAGCAGTTCGGAGCGAGAGGAAAGCGTACAAAAATTAACAAAAAATCCTCTATGCTATCACGAGTTAGATGGAAGTGCATATAAATTAATGAGATAAACTCTTAACTGCTTAGAATAAAAAGAAGGTGCACGCAAATTTATTAGGAAAATTGTAAACTCTTCGAGGCTACAAGAAAGTGCACGTAAATGAACGGGAATCCCCCTAAACCGTCTAGAGTTGGAAGAAATTGCACGTAAATTAACGGGAATTCCCCTAAACCGTCTAGAGTTAGAAGAAAGTACACGTAAATTCTTAACTCTCCGGTGCTGCAAGGAAGTGCACGTAAATGAACAAGGACCCCCTAAGCCATCCAAAGTTAGAAGAAAGTGGACGTACTTAAACGGAAAAAAAACTCTAAACCATCTGAAACTAAAAAATGTGCACGTAAATTTACGATAAAAATTGTAAACTCTTCGAGGCTACAAGAAAGTGCACGTAAATGAACGGTAATCCCCCTTGACCGTCCAGTGTTGGAAGAAAGTGCACGTTAATTAACTGGAAAAACTGTAAACCATATGGAACAAAAAAAAGGTGCACGTAAATTTACGGTAAAAAATGTAAACTTTTCGGGACTAAAAAAAAGTAACAATTTCCAAAAATTCTCTGTAAATTTCAGAAAAATTAAAATAAGCTCACAGATAATTTCACCAAACATTTTTCCTGACAAAAATATTTCATAAATAATGCCTAAAAATCGCCTTGAACTCTAAACAAACTTCTCCCAAATAGCTTCTTAGACATACAACCCTAAATACTATCATTTCCGGTACTACATATAATAAAAAAGAAGTCGTAGGAAATCAGCAAGTTACAAAAAAACATGAAATATTTTTGATGCGTTTCAACTTCTCCTCGATTTATGTAAATAAAAAATAATTTCTTTAATTTATAAAAAGTAAACAAATTAATGATGGTAATTTTTCCAAACGAATTTCCTCTTTTTCTTTGAACAGGTGAAGTTGAACAAGTAAAAAAATAGATATATTTTAAAAGCAAATTAACTGAGGAAGGAAGGGCTTATATTGATTTCTGATTGTAGGACAAAACCTTGTTTATTGCGTAAAAATGTGTTTCTATAAGAACACGAAAAAAGGATAATTAGAAAATGGCAGAATTTGTTTTGTTTCTTCTTCTTCTTTTAATAAAATTTGAATTTTAATCAAAACAATTTAATATGGACACAGACAGTCCCGCCCGCACCAATCAATGCGCATTTATAATCGTTTAGCCAATAAATGGGCGAGAATTTCAGAACGCTGCAGTATAATTCCATTTAATCGCGACGACGCCATCTATCAATGAGTTGCGTAATTTCTTATCATCTGGACATTGATTGGTATTGTGGTGCTAATGTCAAACTAATCAGTGCTGGAAAAAGTGATCGAGCCATTTTAGTAATGAGGAATTGGTCAAAGTGCGTCAGGACGTTGAAATTAATCGAATTGCCGGTTGCCAGTTGGTAAAGATTGATAAAAATTTAATGGAAATTGTTTGATTCGAATTGAAAATCATCATCGAAATGTGGAAACAATTCTCTCCGTTGTCGTTGTTCTTGCGCGCTTATTCAATGTGCATAATGGCTTTGGATCTGGTGCATTTTGTGTTTTATGCATTTTTCTCGATCGGAGTTGCGGTGCTGCATACGTTGTGTCCGCCAGCGAAGAAATGTGTGCAAGGGAAAGTGGCCCTAGTCGTTGGGGCTGGCCGTGGTGTCGGCCGCGAAATAGTACTCGAACTGGCGAAGCAGGGCGCAAAGGCTGTTTGCATTGACATCAACGCGAATGATAATGAATCAATAGTGAAACAGGTGCGGGAGTTCGGCGGCAGGGCGTACGACTACACCTGCGATGTAACATGTAAAGATCAAGTTCTCAGAACGGTGAACGCCATTGAAAAAGACATAGGACGCATATCGATGCTGTTCCATTGCTGCAGTGTGCCAAGTCCGCGAAGTTATACGTCCGAAGCGTTGCCGATTAAGACGACTTTGGACGTGAGTGTTGTCTCGCACTTTTGGGTAGGTGATTAAGTGATAAGCAACAAATTCGATTTGATACGAACATAATTAACTTTGGTTTCCGATAGCTTTTAGATGCGATTTTGCCGCGCATGAAGAAACGCCGGTCTGGACATATTGTCCTTCTCACATCAGTGGCCGGTGTCAGCGGTATCAAACATCAAATGCCACTCGGTGTGTCCCAGTTCGCGGTTCAAGGTCTATTTGAGTCACTAATCGAACATATACGACTGGAGAAATTCCAAAATGATATTTTCGTCACGCTCGTCCACTGTTATCCGTTCATTGTTAGCGAAGATTTAGCCAAAGACATCAGTTTGCGTATACCAAACTGTTTTGGAACAATCAATGCCCGTCTAGCTGCCCAACAAATCATGGACGGTGTTCTGCGAAACGAAATCGAAATTAGCATACCCAAACACGTTCTCTATTTGGGGCATATTATGCGACTGCTGCCACGAGAGGCAACTTTTATGCTTAGGGAACTTCTTGACACTGGCGTCGATTTTGGATAAAGAAAATATCAACAAAAAAGAAAAACGAAAATCTACTTTTCTACACAACAAAACAGAACACTAAAAAGAGAAGAAGAAAAAATATTCCAATTGAACAGTATATCTAAAAATAATTATAGCAAGGCAGGGATTTATCAATAAGAGTTAACATAATTAAATAATAAATTTTATTCTTGTATTGAAAAGAAGAAAAAGTACAACAACAAAAAGAAATTTTTATCAATATTATTAAGAAAATTGATTTTGTTACAAAAGTAATAAATGTAGTTAGTTGGAAGAGAACACAAGACAAACTTTTGGGGGCAAAGCCAAAACAAACCAAAAAGGAAAAAAACTGAAAGTTAAAATATTTCTTCCACTTCCACAATTTTTCCATATATTTTTATTTGACTCTTTTAACCGTTAAACATTCTTTTTTTTTAAATGTATTTTAATAAAAAAAATTTTATAATAAACAATTTTGTGGTTTTCTTTTTTTTTGGTATTTTATTTATTCAACGTGTTTAATTTTAATCACAATCGCTGTTAAGATAGCACCAAATAGTGTGTTATAAAATATTGAATCTGACTTTAACTAACAAAAGTAAAAGGGAGAACCACCCAATTTGAATGTTGTTTTTTTGTTTTCTTTTTTTGGTGTAGGCTTAATACTTTTACATGCCCTCGCCCATCGGTTTGATCGTCAATTCGTGAATCTAGAATGGGGAGAAGAAGAATCTAACGAAATGAAAACCAAAAACAAAATAATTTTCAGAGTCACAATCGTTTATGGTATACCTGAACATGTGGAGGTGTTCCGAGAGCATATAGAATAGCGTCTGACACATCCTCGGATTGTAGCATGGGCATATGTGTTTTTATGTATTCTTCGAACTGCTTTGGAAAGACTTCAGTATCGACTGCGCCAGGACTGATGCTCTGTAACGATTTGAATTTTATTTTATTTTCCAATTGAAATAATCCTATTACCGTTATTTTAATGTTTGTATTGTGACGCTGGAACTCCTGCCGATAAGTCTCTACCATAGCTGTGATGGCGAATTTCGATGCAGGGTAAATATTCATTGAAGGTAGAGTTTTTCCGAAATTGGGAATTTTATGACCGGCAATACTGTTTATGATGACGATATGGCCGGCAATATTGCGAGCCTTCATCGAGTTGAAAGCCTCTCGTGTACAATACATCACACCCATAACGTTGGTATCGATAACCTCTCGGATCGCTTGCGAATTATTGGGTTCGACAAGTTCCGTCGTCCGTAGCACACCGGCGTTATTTATCAGAATATCAGGTCCGCCAAGTTCTTTCTCAATCCAAGCGAAAGCCTGCTTAACATCTTCCTCTCGGCTGACGTCGCACTTAAGCGGATACATATTAGCCCGGAGATTCTGCGGCATTCCATTTCGTATTTCCTCCATACGCTGTTCCCGTCTAGCCAAACCAACCACTTTCAGACCAGCTTTCACTAGGTCTTTGACCACAGCTTTCCCAATGCCCGCACTAGCGCCCGTTACAACAGCAACTTTACCTTTCCACCGATCCATTGCGTCTCATTCGAAACGACTACTTTGCACTGCTTTTTATACTTTCCGACTTTTATCTGATTCCGGAAAAACTTCCCAACTCAATTTTGCACAAATACTGCGACACATCTTAACAAAAGTTCACTCTAAGCTTATGCTTACCCCTCCACCTTTACAAACTCTCTTCAATATTTTATTCTTTTGCCGATTACTCTCCGCGACAATCCAATCCAATCAACAAACATAAATAATAGTAAGTGGTGTCCGTCCGACTGTGACGTTCTCCCCCTCCCGACGACATTTCAACGGCTACCATCTCATTGGTTCAGATTTTAATCAATTTCTTCTCCCAACGAAAAATAAAAGAAAACAAAAATTGTAAACGGCCGAGAGAGAGGCAGCTTCCATTCACAATAATTTTCTTAATTTTTTTTATTGTCGTTGTTTTTTTCACATAAAAAAATTTTCATTTTAGCAGCATGAATACGCTGTATTAGAGAGGTTCTCGAAATGTCCAATGTTTCTGGATTCGATGTTTTGTGTTGAACGACTTTTTGGAGGACGTTCGCAGTCTCCCTACATTTTTTAATTAATCTCTTCACAGTTGATGAAGTTCGATCATATTTTGTAAGACAAATAATCTTGAACTGTCAGATTCGTTGGCAACACTTTACCGAACAAATGGCGCAATATTCAAATCTTGCCTACAGCTTGGGGGGACGTCCTATAGTTATTTTCCAAATAGATTCAACCTGAATATTGCTCCTCGATTATACTCCTTCAGGTCTTGGCAAACCCGCGTACCTGAGCTGGCTTAGCGGTGCTTAGGAATTTACAAGATTCCTTACCGTAGCTCAATGAGCGGAGTACAAACCAAAGTACTCTTAAAACAAAAATAGGTACTACGGGAATCGGGGTGGCCCATGGTGTTAAAACACACTGTGCCCGATAATGGTGAGGCGCCTTAGGCAGCAACGTAGTGGCTGTGGTTGAAACCCATATCGCGGGTACGATCTCCGGATCGCAGGTGGGAGGTAACTGGCAAATGTAGCAATGCATTGCAATTATCTCGGGCGTTGTCACTGCTTATGACAGCAGAGGTTAAGATAGTCCTCGCCACCAGCAGTTGGAGTAGTCATCTTGTAACTGACTACTGACTGCTAACTATCATTTGTGGTAGTGCGCTGATTGAGCGTATCTCAATCCCAATGGTCGTGGGCGACCGGTGTTATCTTGTCTTAAGATGCGGCATAGCACCATTAAATATATAGAGACTTCTATACTCCTTTGGATTTTTTTTGTCAATATAAAAATGATATCCTTTCAAGTGTTTTTTTGATCTCAGGGAACACGGACTTCGATCAGGGGAAATAGGTGGCTGCGGAACCTCAAGCGTCATTTTCTCAGACAAATACTCGTTGTTCCCTAATCATCCAAGTGTCTGCAATGTCCAATCTGAGGCAGAAAACACCTTTTCCTGAGCCTTTCAAGGATCGACTTATTAGCTTCAATATAAATCGATCTCACAAGAGATCATATCTTCATCAGCAAAGCTCACCAGCTTCTCGGCCCTCAAAAAATACTTTATATCATCGAAAAGCTTGTTCTTTACAACAACAAAAAAACAATTTTGTCTTGAAAAACGGAATTTGCAGAGATTTCTCTTCTGTCGGTAAATTCCTAGATGAGGAATGACGCAGTCCCACACTATCAGTGGGACTAGAAATTCCTGATAAAAAAAACCGAGGAAGTTCTAGTGACCAGCAGGTAACTCAAGGAGTCTGTTACGTTCACCATCGGTGGCTGCGGTATTTTTTTCATTCAGAGAGGCGCCAAGTTGAACTTTGGCTTAAATTTGTAAATTGCTGCTAAAAAGGCAAGTCAGGATTTTATGATATGGAATTCACGAGAGGATAAGATTCGCTGCAGCTTCCAAAACGATCCAGTATGGCATACACGGTCAAATCGGAAATTATCGCTATTAATTTTCAACTGATCACTTTTAATCATCATTATCAACAGTGCAACAACAACGATTTCGGTCTAGGCTTGACGAATGAAAGAACTCCAAACGTCTGAGTGTGTTTTTGGAGTTCTGACTAATACCGTGACTCCATTAAAGGGTCTGGTTTATATTCTGGCATTATAGATGAGACAACATCTGCCTCATCTATACGATTTAAATATCTAGCCTAGCACAACAAAGTTAGCTTAATTTTATGAACAACCGGATAGTCACGGTAACACTCCATGATCCCATCATTAAATAGGCCCCAGTATCGTCCATACTCATATAGGGGGCCAAAAAATTCATTAAATTCCCTAAACTCTAAAGGCCGACACCAGCTTTCCTCATTGTTTTCTTGCTTGCTTTCGTGCTATAAATGGCGTCACTGCTTGATCCGCAGCTAGTTTTTATGCTAGGGAGTGGGGTGAGGGGAGTAAGCGTAAATTTTTACATGCACCGCATGCACTTCTGTCCGATTTAATTTTTCTTTCTTTTTACATTTTGCGAGGCGAGTGCACACTTTCATATTGTTCGGAAAGTGCATCTTAATCGATTGTCGGGAATTGGCGGAGTTCCCGTTCTTTAGTCTTGTTCGATTTTCCGTTCATTTCCATGAAATAGAATCGATTCCGATTATGCAAAGTTCTTTGGCATGTGTGGCTTTATGCTCTGCTCAGTCTGCGACGTATCAATTTGCAATAATGTTGCATGCTGATTTGCATGGACAAACATTAAATCGTCTTAATGATATTAATATGCACTTTAAATCGGAACGTTTTTATTGGCTTTCATTACCAATGCTGCCAGAGGCTGTTATGCACGTTTCCTTCCTCTTGTCTTTAGCCAGAAGAATCATCGACGTAAGAAAATAATAATAGTGACTGGTGAAAAAAAATCAGATTGCATAAAAAGTGTAAGAAGCGGTTCTATTTTTCGTGATAGTTTTGTTGCTGGCTTTAATAAGAACCAATTGCGAAAACAATATAATATTATCACATCGAAATCACTGCACAAGCATTAAAACGAACTAGAAATCCAACTTTAAAACAAGCCAGCACAAAATCAACCGTCGTAGCTAGTTTGGAAACTAGCAGCAAATCTAGCAAGCAAACATGCACGAAAATCCAAATATTCGTGAATTTTTTTTCTCCTCTTTAGCTATGCTTTTGCCTTTGCCTTTTGTTATTAACTTTTTTTGCTTTGTTTTTTTTTTTACTTTGTAAATACTACGAAAATAAAATCAAGGCTGCCTAATATGTACTTTTCTTCGACAATCTAGAAGTGTTGTAAATGGGTTTTTGTTTTTGATGATTTTAATTATTTACGCAAAAAAAAAACCATATAATATATAGTGTGTGTGTAAATTGTACAAATACAAAAATAAATATATAATTTATAGTGTGTGTGTGTGTCGTGGAATTCACGATAGGAACTATGATAACAACAGCCTAGACAAGCAACAATAACAATTAATTTATTCTGAAATAATTCTTATATAATAAAACACAACTAATTATGACAAATCGAAAAAAGAATTCAGCAATTACTAATTATGACAAATCGAAAAAAGAATTCAGCAATTTTTGCAAGGTAATTCAAGTCACAATCATCGGATAGATTGACCTTCAAAAACGAACAATTATACCAGTGGACAGATAGTTAAAAGATACGGGTGGTGGGGGGACTTTGGGGAGGGGTGATATTTTAGGTGGGTCAATAGGAACACATGGTCACAAGCGCTGAAGAGCGAACTATTAAAGTGTAGACAACATTTTTTCATAAAATTGCACTTGCTAATATTGCAGTTAATAATATTAAATGACAAACCATGCTAACCAATACACACAAGCATATATAGAATCTAATCTAATCAAACTATTGTGAATACATATACATACAAGACGAGCAATTTGAATTTATTTATACACAATTTTTCTTCTCTTATTTTGTTTGGTTTTTCTTCAGTTTTTTTTTGCGGACAAGGTTTACTTTTCTTTTATTATGTAAGCTTAGAGAACGAGCATTTTGCCGCTTCTATATAAGCATACAATTGTGTAATCGTTTTTTTTTTTTAAATATTATTAACTAAACAAACAATAAATAAATACAAAATTCATCTCACGGTACAGATGTAATATGGATTATCCAATTTTTTTTTCCGAAAGTAAAATTCAATAAAATACATTTCAAATTCAAGTTTTAATAATAATTCTTCTATCATCATAATTGCTTAAGTCTTTCCAAAGTTATTTTTCTTCTTTTTTTTTAAAAGAAAATACCATTTTTAAATAATTTATTCAATTAAATGTTATTGTTAAAATTATTGAATTTCTGTTAACATAAATGGCCGACCATTTTTGAAGGTTGAAATGGGAAATTTTCTAACGGAAAAAAAAACCAAAAATAACTCACATTTTTAGCTTTTATGCCAAATTTATGTATATTAATGAGAACCATTCATTCCGTTAAGTATCGCTTAAAGTCGCTTTATCATATTTAATATAAAATATACTATTTTTTTTTATTATTATTATATCCTCTATTTTTCTGTTGGTTTTTTATATCGGTAAAATTACTTCAAAATAGGTACACTGACAGCCTATTACTTTGACGTTTCAAGTGACAGCGCTGTCATTCTTATACGTTTGTGTTCTGTTATTATTAAAATGTCCGCTCTGATTGTCAGACATTCCGTGAGCTGCGTGGAGTTTATGTTCGAAATGGTAGAGCATCCCTTAGATTACAGAAAACCTGGATAGGCCCCGTACGTCAGATTTCCGTATATACGAGATCTGTTGAAAAAGTATCGCGAATTGTGAATATTCGCGGGTTACGTGTATTCGATTTTCGATTTTTTGTGGCATTATGTTGGTACTCATATCTCTCATTTATACCGACAAGTTCGGCCATTTTGAATGATCAGTTAATTTTTGACAGCTGTTTTGCTTGCACGTGTTTTGGCTCGTCTTCGATTTTTGCCCATTCCAAAAAATGTATCAAAAAATCTGTATCAAATTTTGTGTGAAAGCCAAATTAATTGCGTGGACGCATTCCGAATGTTGACTGTGGCATATGGTGAAGCTACCTTCGATGGAAGCAACGTTTATCGGTAGCACAAAATGTTCTCAGAGGGCCGAGCAGATGTGAACGACGAAAAGCGTGCCGGACGTCCGAGCACGTCGACAACAGACGAAAACATTGATGAAGTGTAGAAAATAGTATTGGCTAATCGTCGAATCACCGTTAGAGAAGTTGCTGAGGAATTAAACATATCGATTGGCTTGTGCCATTCTATTTTTACCAATGATTTGAGCGTGAGACGGGTCGCCGCGAAATTCGTACCAAAATTGCTCAATTTCGACCAAAAACAACATCGCATTAACATTGCTAAGGAGCTGTTTGACTCTGTTCGCGACGACCCAAATTTGCTCCAGAGAGTCATAACTGGTGACGAATCATGGGTTTATGGTTATGACGTAGAAACCAAAGCTCAATCATCCCAATGGAAGCTGCCGCACGAGCCAAGACCGAAAAAAGCGCCAAGTTCGGTCGAATGTGAAGGTTTTGCTTACAGTTTTCTGCGATTACAGTAGCGTGGTGCATCATGAGTTTTTGCCACAGAATAGAACGGTCAATAAGGAATATTACCTGCAAGTTATATGCAAGTTGCGAGAAGCAATCTGCCACAAACGCCCGTATTTGTGGAAGAAGAAAAATTGGCTTTTGCCATTTTTGGCCAAGAACAACACACTAATAATGCCGCAGCCACTGTATTCCCCAGATTTGGCCCCCTGTGACTTTTTCTTGTTCCCGAAACTGAAGAGCCCCATGAAAGGATGACGCTACGATACGATTGAGGAGATAAAGACGGCATCGAAGGAGGAGCTGAACAAGATCACAAAAAATGATTTTTTGAAGTGCTTCGAGGATTGGAAAAAACCTTGGCACAAGTGTATAATAATTGGTGGGGATAACTTTGAAGGGAACAAAATAGATATTCATGAATAAATAAAAAAAATTTTGAAAAAAAACATAAAATTCCCGATATTTTTTGAACAGACCTCATATATACACAATTTTGTGGCACAATTATTGCAGAAGCGGCGAAAAATAATACTTCCTATATACTTTTGTGTAGATTTTTTTATGTAGCCATGACACCCACTGACATCTAGTTTTCGTAATAGAAATTTATTAAATACCAAAAGCATAATTTATATTCATTTTAATTCACTTATTGCAAACAGAAAAATACAATTTAAACACAACAATAGGCAATTTTTATTTTTTGTATGATACTATCTTTTGATACGAAAAGGAATTCTATTTTAGGATTAACATATTACTCATTTTGTAAATATCAATTAAATATGAACCATCTCAATTTTGCAGACTTTCGGAGAGTTTTTAAACACGCCATTCTCCATGAAAGTGGTAACATACAGAAATGCTTGCATACTTTTGTTGTATTTAAAGTTGTTCTTTTGGAAGTGTTTATAAAAAATAGTTTTATTGTTAATACAATAGCATTTAATAGGAAGTTTCGATTTTAGAATTTAAAGTATTTTCCCTCAACGGAATGAGTGAATCGAGAATTTCTTTCTTTCGGTAAGTTGACATTTTTATTTTTACTTAGATTGTGATGTGCCTAAATGGCTTTTAGTAATTGATTTTGTCCAAAAAGTGGTAAAAAAGTGAAAAGTTCCGCATTCAATAAATGTAAACAAAGGTGTAAAAGCTTAAATCCGCTGTTTTTTAGTCAAAAAGCAAAAAGAAATTTATTCAAAGTACTTGCACTCGCTAGCTATACATTTTTCCCATCTCTCGGACAATTTGTGGATACCACGCCAAAAAAATTCCTTCTCTTTCGAGCCATTTTTGGACGTCTTCGTCAGAATCGAAGTGCTGCTCAGCGAGTGCGTGGCCCATCGACGAAAACATGTGGTAGTCGGAAGGGGCCAGGTCTGGTGAATAATCGGAGTAGGGTAGCACGTCTCAGTTGAGTGTCTCCAAGTAGTTTCGGACCATTTTTGACGTTTGCGATGGTGCGTTTTCGTGGAGGAAAATCAGCTTGTCATGTCTTTGTTGATAATCCGTCCTTTTTTCACGCAGACCACGGTGCAATTTGATCAGTTGTTGGTGGTAGCGGTGGGCATTGACAGTTTCACCAGGTTTCAACATCTCATAGTAGACGATACCCTGCTGATCCCACCAAACGCACAGCATCGTCTTCCGTCCGAAGCGATTTGGTCTTGGGGAAGATGTTGATGGTTGGCCGGGATCAACCCACGATTTCTTACGTTTAGGATTCTCAACACAATCCGATACAGATCCGATACAGAAACGACTTTCTTTTTTGTCTGGCGAGCAAGATTTCGCATGTGTTATGGTGTCGCTCCATCTGCCTATCGTTCAAGTCATGCGGCACCCATTTTCCCATCTTTTTAATCTTCCTCATGGCACGCAGACGAATGGACATGGCTGGTTGAGTAACAGCCAATTGCTCCGCGAGCATTTTTTGCGATTGGGTATCGTCTTGGTCCAAAAGAGCCTGCAATTGACGGTCCTCAACCTTCAATGTCACCATAGGCCTCCATAAGCATTCGATGCGATTCGGCAGCCGATTTCTTTAAATTGAAGCAGAAAAGCAGAGCTTCCCGAATATGCTCTTTTTTTGGCACAAAACTAGACATAATTACCAAATTTCGTACAACAACAAAATGTATGTTGTTATACGAAATTGCTGACAATGTGCACTGATAAATGTTGACAGATGTCAAACGCATTAAAAAAAAAGTATGGCGTTCTCATGGTAGCGGATTTAAGCTTATACCCCTAGTTATGTTGACAGTTCAATGTTTACCAGAAAATAGTTCAGTGCTGGCGTTCGTAAAGTGTGTGCAAGAAAATCTAACGGAACAAATACATAATTGTTTTGACATATCATAATTCAAATATCAAATAACTTGCAATTTATATTTTTATATGCTCTTCAACTTTATAATTCTGTTTTAATAAATAATTTATAGTGAAATAAATCAAATGAAAAATACTCTATTTTATTGCAAATTTCCAAAACTAATTCCATCAAACAACAAAATCAACAATATTAAAAAAAATTGATTTGTTTACGCATAAATGACATCACATATGAAAATGGTTTTAAACGAACAGAAGTTTAAAGTTGCCTCCCAATGATTTACGCCGTTTCTGTTATTTTGCATGTATGTGTATGCGTTCTACGAATGTATTGCCAACAAAATTATGCTACAATTTTTGTGTAGAGGGCTATCCAATGATTCTATAATCTAGGGGACATCCTACCAATAAAATCGAGTTACCAATCGGCCATTGCTGGTATGTCAGCAAAATGCTCGATCAAAGAAATCAAAGTGTACGCGATGACCATAACCTCTTAGCTTTATGTCATGAATAATAATTGCGCCTTTCTGCGACTTTAACTTTTCAGAGTTGTTTTTTCTTTCTCCTTCTTCCCCCTGCCATGGATAAGTTACCACTTTTGACTATCTCCATTTTCCTCTAAATATTTCGGGATTACGAATGCAATGTAAGGTGTTCTCTATACTCTTGGTGAACTAAATGTTCATTTTGTCAATCGAAATTTCAATAATACCTTCCTCTTCCCATCTATAATACCGATGGAATAATCCAATATTTCCACATTCATACAAGATTCCGTTGACTCAAGAACTAAAGCCACAAGATCATACGAAGCGTTGGGCATTTGCTTACTGGGCATTTGAACCCAGATTTGGTGAAAAATTTTATGAAGCGCATTTTTGGCTGCTTTGCTACACAAACAAGTAAAATTTGTCAGAACTGAGAAGAAACGCAATTACAGCAGTTTCCAGAATCTTTCTTTGGTGTGGATTTACTCGACAATAACTGTCAATGGCGAGAGATATCAAGCGATGATAACGGAATTTTTTCATAATATCTGATTTGCTTGCTACAAAGCAGTTAAAACAAGAGACTTATTGCAAACGAAAGGGTTTTCACGTTCGCATTATTTCGAGATTTTTCTTATATCAAGTGGGCGCCATTTAGGACCTCTAAACAAATCTATAGTATATATATGCTGATATAAACCGACAACACTTCTCCGAAAGATGGAGTACAGAATCATTCAAACCATTGGTGAGATTCATTCAGTCTCGATTTATGCAGAAGAGTCATACAAATTTGGATCTCTTTCATCATGACCTTATACACAACGAAGGCGTGAACACTAATTAAATGATGTTTACTTATTTACCACAACTCTTTATATTCGCCGTTAAAGAACAATTATTTATAATTCGAAACAAGGTCTTTTGGATAAAATTATCTCATAGTAAAAAAATGTTCAAAATTCAATTAAAAATAACCATCAAAAGTCTATAATGTCACTGGGTCAAACCGTCTCAATGTTAGGAACCCTAAAATCAAGATCCAATGCGACAATGTGAGGAACCCCAAAATTAAGATCCAAGAGACTCCATGTACCGAAACAGATCATATTGCATCGACAATCATTAAGAGGCGTCACGCTTTCTAATCGGGGCTCACAATTTGCTTTTTTTCAAATCCCACAATTTAATATGAAATAAAAACAAAAATCATTCATTTCGATTTATTTAGAAGAAAAACTACAAATCCATCTTAATATCTCGCTCCTATCGGTCTTATAATAAGCTCATGAACCTGAAAACAATTTCAAGAGTAATTGAGAGAAAAAAATCAAAACGAACCAGTTTTTTGCTATCGGCACACACCTGAACATGTGGCGGAGTTCCAAGAGCATAGATAACTGCATTCGAAATGTCTTCTGGCTTTAAGAGCGGCACTGTCTTCCTAACGTAGTCGGCAATTTTATTTGGAAAGATTTCTGTATCAACTGCGCCCGGACTAATGCTCTGGGAAAAATAAAAGTTCCAATAGTGTGGTTAGGATGGCATATTAAATATTATATTTAAAACTAACGGTAATTTTGATTTTAGTTTGATTTTTCCAAAATTCTTGCCGATACGTTTCGACCATAGCCGTGATGGCGAATTTTGTTGGTGAGTAAATATTGAACGATGGAATTTCGTTATTGATCGGTGGTACTCGATGGCCGGCAATACTGTTCACAATTATAATGTGTCCGTCGATGTTGCGAGTCCTCATCGAGTTGAAGGCCTCGCGAGTGCACATCACAACGGCCATCACGTTTGTGTCGAGAACATCACGGATCAGTTCTGTGTTGTTGGGTTCGACAAGATCAGCCGTGCGCACAATTCCGGCATTGTTGACGAGTACATCGGAACCGCCCAGCTCCTTATCGATCCATGCGAACGCACGCTTTACATCGTCTTCGTTTTTAACATCGCATCTCAACGGATGCCAATTGGCCTGAAGATTCTCTGGTAGATCGTTGCGTATTTCCTGCATCCGCTCCTCTCGCCTAGCCAAACCGACCACTTTCAGACCAGCTTTCACTAGGTCTTTGACCACGGCAGCTCCAATACCAGCACTGGCACCAGTTACCACAGCGACTTTACCTTTCCAACGATCCATTAACTCTGGACAGTTCAACGTGCGCTCGCCTTTAAATAGCGCGTTCAGCCATCGATCTTTAAAAATCATCGTTAGAAACGATGCACTGACGATGATGATTACCACTCCAGCTTCCTAGATCTGACCACAAATGACGCCAGAGCAAACCGAGCGAGAAATAAACAAAATCCAATTGGATAAATTTAATTTGTATTCATAACACCTTATCACGTCTTCAACCCCGATCTTTCCTGCTAACATTACCCTCTTCTGTGGGTTATTGCTCAGCCACAACCGATCGTCAGTTCTTTTCTGTTGATCGGATTTTGCAATTTCAAATACGCTTTGCTGTTCTTATGCAATTGCGGTAATAATTAAACAGAACTCAATTATTGCAAGCTGTTTGCATATTACAAAAAAAAAACGATCGTGGCATCGTTTTCAATTCTCCACAATTAATTATACGTCAAAGTAATTGGAAAAATAATAAAAATAAATAAACACGAAATTAATAATTAACAAATTTTCAATCATCAAAATAGATCCTCATCAATATTACGTAGGCAAGGCTGTCGACGGATGCAGTTGAACCGAGCAAAATCTGGAAGGATGTTACCCATTTTTTTGTTGCTTGGTAATCAAGTCTGCAATGCAATTTATTCAAAGAAGAACTGCTATTTTCAAATTTTTACTAAATTTTAATAATAAATTTTCAATTAGAAAATAATGCGAATTGTCATAACACATCAACTGTAAAAATGAAAATCGAAATAAAATTGCAAAAAAAAATTATCTCCAATGTTAAAATTGTTCCGTTTTATCATACGGAAAAAATTAATTTAAAAACTTAGACCAACCAACCTGATCAGTTACCTAGTTTCATGTGAGAGATAAGTGATCTAAGTTCATATATAAGCTAACCTTACCAGTGACCTAATGTCATGTGAGAAGTAAGTGACCTCAGCTTAAGAAAAAGGAAACCTGACCAGTGACGTAATTCCACGAGAGAGATAAGTGACCTCAGCTTAAATATAATCAAACCTGAGCAGTGACCTAATTCCACGTGAGAGGCCAGTTACCTCATCTTAAATATAAGCAAACCTGACCATTGACCTAATTCCATTTGAGATGTAAGTGACCTAAGTTCATATATAAGCTAACCTTACCAGTCACCTAATGTCATATGAGAGGTAAGTGACCTCAGCTTAAAAAAAAGAAAACCTGACCATTGACCTAATTACATTTGCGAGTAAGTACCTCAGTTCATATATAAGCAAATCTCATCAGTGACCTAATTCTATGTGAGAGGCCAGTTACCTTAGCTCACATGTAAGCAAACCTGACTAGTGAACTAATTACATTCGAGAGGTAAGTGACCTCAGTTCATATATAAGCCAACCTGACCAGTGACCTAATTCCCTGTGAGAGGTGAGTTACAATATCTTAAATATAAGCAAACCTGAGCAGTGACCTAATCCCATATTATAGGTAAGTCACCTGAGCACATAAATTAGCAAACCTGAGCAGTGACCTAATTTCTCGTGTGAGGCCAGTTGCCTTAGCTCACATGTAAGCAAACCTGACCAGTGAACTAATTACATGTGAGAGGTAAATAGCCTCAGCTCATATATAAGCCAACCTGATCAGTGACCTAATCCCATGTGAGAGGTAAGTCACCTGAGCACATAAATAAGCAAACCTGAGCAGTGACCTAATTTCATGTGAAAGGCCAGTTACCTTAGCTCACATGTAAGCAAACCTGATCAGTGACTTATGGCTGAGTGCTCATTTCCGATGACATTATTTTTTTAAGATGGATGGTTGGTGGGAGGGATAAGGGGTGGGGGGGGGATTTAATATAAGGAAACCTTTTTCTCTTTCTTAAATTTCGGATGAACTAGTTTTGAAGCTGGGGATGATCTAATCTCTCTAATCGCGAATTAAAGAAGAATAAGAATTTTTTAATTTTAAAAATTGGTGTAAGTTGAGAGGGTAGGTTTGATACCTAATAGATCGGACTACTTTCATAGGGTTGGGGGCCGTCTATCTAAACAATGTTTTTCGGACGATTCAGTTTTAAATGTTGGATCAGCTATTGTACAATACTAATTTTGATCAGGAAAATTTCTGTTTTTTCTCTCTTTTCATACGGCTTATTCTTTAATGTCCGCCAGTGTAAAATGCTGTAGGACTTATCTTGACTAACAATAATATTTGTTACTTCCCAATTTTAAATGAAAAGATGACAGTGATTGTTCGACTGATTTTTAATTGCAATTATTTTAAATTTGCACTTTTTTCTTTGATAATCTTAAGCGTTATTCCTTCCCTAGCGATTACTGATGGTATCAGTTTCACTGGCATTCGCAAAACCAAATCACAGTAATTTTACACTTTACGCAATCTGATTTTTTTCACCATATTCACTATTATTATTTTCATACGTCGACGATTATTCTGGCTAAATTCAAGAGGAAACGTGCATGACAGCCTCTGCAGCATCGCTAACGAAAGCCAATAAAAACATTCCGATTTAAAGTGCATATTAATATCATTAAGACGATTTAATGATTGTGCATGCAAATCAGCATGCAACATTATTGCAAATTGATAAGTCGCAGAGTGAGCAGAGCATAAAGCCACACATGCCAAAGAACTTTGCATAATCGGAATCGATTCTATTTCGTAGAAATGAACGGAAAATCGAACAAGACTAAAGAACAAGAACTCCGCCAATTCTAGACAATCGATTAAGATGCACTTTCCGAACAATATGAAAGTGTGCACTCGCCTCGCGAAATGCAAAAAGAAAGAAAAATTAAATCGGACAGAAGTGCCTGCGGTGCATGTAAAAATGTACGTCCCCTCCCCCGCCATAAGGTCTTATTATATATAATGATTTTGTAGAGAATTCTTGAACATAAACTGAAAGTAATAAAAATAAAAATAAATTGCACTGACCGCATGTATTCATTCGTAGAAACTCAATGGAAAAATGTTCTGAATAGAAACGATCAAATTATGCAATTTCGTTTAATCAAACTTTTTAATAAATTATCTGAATACGTAGGCTAATTTCGTTTATCAAATGAGAACGTTCTAAATTTTTAATACAACATGTTTCCGTGTTATTCATTATGCAACGTAAGTCGATCCACTGTCCTATTCGAGGGGGTTGCACAAAACAATCAATCTGAACTCACTACGCCAAAACTGCAATCATCCTTTAAAAAAAACACAAAATCACATGAATTTGAGAGAACATTTTTTTTAAATATTGAAACAAAATTTCAAAAAAAAAACGGAACCACTAAGTCCTATTCCCCTTGATTCAGCGTTCGTAACTCGAAACGAGCAAATTTAATCTCCACTCAAAAGCCAATCTTTTTTTTTTTTTTAATTTTCACAATTTACTTTAAATAGAACGAAAACAGTGGAGAAAAAAAAACTAATTTTACATGATAATTTTATCGAAACGATAGATTATGTTTTGGGGAGCGAGCGAGGGGATTTTTTATAAGAACTGATTTTTGTTAGGAAATTTTTCTGATCAAATTTGTTTGATGTTCGAAACTTTCCAGTTGATTTTTTTAATCGGTTTTCTTCTAGATAATTTAAGCTTTTATTTTTTGTTTTTTTTTCCACAATGTTAACAAAATTTTACTAAAATTTGCAATATTTTTAAATAATGTGCTTAAAAATAATTCACGTCATAAAATTTTCAAATAATGTCCTTAAAAATAATCCAAGTGGCAATATTTTCAAATTGTGTCGTTAAAAATATAAAAATTTTCAAACTCTGTCCTTAAAAATAATCCAAGTGGCAATATTTTCAAATTGTATCCTTAAAAAACTGACCGACGTGGCAATATTTTCAAAATATGTCCTTAAAAATATTCCACGTGATAAAATTTTCAAATAATGTCCTTAAAATATTGACCAACGTGGCAATATTTTCAAAATATGTCCTTAAAAATATTCCACGTGATAAAATTTTCAAATAATGTCCTTAAAATATTGACCAACGTGGCAATATTTTCAAATTATGTCCTTAAAAATAATCCACGTAGCAAAATTTTCAAATTAAGTCCTTAAAAAACTGACTGACGTGGCAATATTTTTAAATTCTTTTCTTAAAAATATTCCACATGATAAAATTTTCAAATTTTATCCTTAAAAAACTGATCCACGTAGAAATATTTTCAAATTTTTCTGATCAAATTTGTTTGATGTTCGAAACTTTCCAGTTGATTTTTTTGATACACTAGTTTTCCTTCTAGATAATTTTAGCTTTTATTTATTTTTATTTTTTTCTACAATGTTAACAAAATTTTACTAAGATTTGCTGAGGTATTCCTTAGTGCGCTTCTGTTATGCGATAATAGACGTAATCAGTTGACTGAAGCCTTGGTAGTTTGTAGTTAATGTGATGGAAATTGTAAGGAATTTTTTAAGTTTTTGCAGATTAGAAGATAAATTTATATAGAAGAAAACACTATATGGTCCAGAAATTAAGGAAGTTTAACTGCAAAAATAAAATGGCAAACGGATCACCGCAGGAATGAGAGATAGGACCAAGTGTGGCTACCAAAATTGAGGGTTGAATCTTTAGTTTTCGCAATTGTTTATAGATAAAAACGGTATCAATATTCATACAGTTTATGTACCTTAATTATTAGCAGATGAAACTGATTTTTAAATAATTTCTAAAATAATCCTAATCACAGAAAGTGACTATTTAACGGACCACCGCAGGAATGAGAGATAGGACCAAGTGTAGCTACCAAAATTGAGGGTTTGAATTTTTAGTTTTCGCAATTGTTTATAGATAAAAACAGTATCAATATTAATACAGGCATATCATTAGTAGTCTTTCTAGCTAGCCTCTTTCTTTTTACATATTTTTCTTAATTTTAAATAATCCGAATCGTAGAAAGTGGCTAAGTTTTGGTTCTTTAAAAAATACTAAATCTACTTTAATTATTTTGTAAAATCACCCACTCACACAGAAAGCAGCATCTCTCATGATTATTATTTCTTAATGATTTTTGAAGAAAAAACCAAACTAAGAAACAAATCCAATTAAATCATTCCATCTGTTATTATTATTGATAGCATGTTATTATAATAGTTTTCAAGATTATAGTGCACGTTATGTAAAAGATACAATGCGGAACGATTACAATTTCGAATGACATTTGCATATGTAACAAAAAAAAATATTTAAAAAAAACTCACAAAGGACACGCAAACAGAAAAGAAAATTACAGAAAATTGTGGTTGGTTCTTTAATTATACACATTCTTGCATCTTCATCTTCTTACATAAGAGCCATACATAAGATGAAGCTGAAGATGAAATGAAAATGCAAGAATATGTATAATTAAAGAACCAACAACAATTGGTCCACGTTCTCAGCTAAGCTAGGGCAATCATATTTGATGACTAAATGGGCTACCGTATCTACTTCATAAACTTATTGGTATGTGAGGTTCTTTATTTTAAATTAATAACAATGCTCCTGAATTTTATTGTTTGGCATTTTTAATAAGACAAGCACCTCGTCATACTGTTATTACCATAAATTCAGATTACATACCTGAATTTTTTCTAATTCTTTGAATCCTACTTTTTTTTAAAGCGACACATAAGCCAGAAAATAATCAAGGACTACTTTCCCTAAGATGACGTTATTAATCAAGGATTTCTTAATAGCAAGCCAATAAAAATAACGGAGACCAGGTTACAGTGTTACTACGAGGGTCGTTCAATAAGTCCTTAGAAAATCCGAGAAATTACGCTCTCTTTTTTTTTGTAAGTAGCATTATCGACAGGAAAGCTGTCAAAATTTCAGCTCGATCCATAGCGTAGGTCAATTTCTATCGTCGATTAAAGTTAACGACATTTATTTGTGCATAACAATGGAAAAAAGGCTAGTTTAGGGCTGTCATCAAACATCTCCATTTGAAAGGCTTAAGCCCGAAAGAAATCAAAGACGAGTTGGATGCAGTTCATGGCACATCTGAACCTGTGTTTGCGACGGTTTACAATTGGGTGAATGAATTTAAACGTGGCCGTTCATCCACAAAAGATGAACATCGTTCAGCACGCCCAGTTGAGGTGTCTACTCCTGAAATCATCGACAAAATCCACGATCTGATTTTGAACGATCGGCGAATTAAAGTGCGCGAATTAGTTGAGGCCACGGGCATATCACAAGGTACAGTCGCTTCAATTTTGCATGAAAAATTGTCTGTGAAAAATATTTCGGCAAGATGGGTGCCGCGTTTGCTCTCAGAGGAGAATAAGCGCAATCGTGCAGTGGACTCTGAGGCTATGTTGGCACTCTTTCATCGCAATCCTGCCGAATTCCTTCGTCGATATGTCACTGTGGACGAAACCTGGATACACTACTACACTCCAGAAACGAAGAGACTGTCATCACAGTGGATTTTCAAGGGTGAACGGGCTCCGAAGAAAGCAAAAACTGTGCCATCGGCCGGCAAGGTGATGGCCACGGTCTTTTGGGATTCGCAGGGCATCATTTTTATCGACTACTTGGAAAAAGGAAAAACAATAACAAGAGCGTATTACGCGTCGTTATTGCAACGATTGAGCGAGGAAATCAAAGAGAAACGCCCCCATCTGAAGAAGAAAAAAATCCTCTTGCATCAGGACAATGCGCGTGTGCACACCTGCGCTGTTTCCATGGCCAAAATTGTGGAATTGAGAATGGAATTGTTGCAGCATCCCGCTTATTCACCAGATTTGGCCCCGAGTGACTATTTTCTTTTCCCCAATCTGAAGAAATGGCTTGGCGGACGACGGTTCATTTCCAACGAGAACGTCATTGCTCAAACGGATGAGTATTTTGCAGAACTTCCGAAATCCTATTTTTTGGACGGGATAAAAATTTTGGAAAAACTGTTGGAAAAGTGTATAGAGCTAAAATGAGGTTATGTTGAAAAATAAAAATTTTTTTTTTAAAAACAGTTTTTTTCCATCTTTTTCTAAGGACTTGTTAAACGACCCTCGTAGCATCCCTAAAAAATTTTTGAAGCAATCAAAAATCACATACCACAAAATAGCATCACCACTAATAAAAATGTTTAAAGGCAGGCCAATAAAAAATCAAGGACACGCTACAGCGTTACTTACACACTTTAAAAAAAAATCAAAGGCAAACATACAAAATCAAGTATCATGCGACAAAGTCACTAACAGCCCAACAAAAATTTCAAGACCAGCCAATAATAAATCAACGACAACGTAATGGCGTTGCCGCCACGTGTCCATATCTATTTCATCATTTTTTTTTTTTGTTGATTAGATAGATTTGTAGCTAAACTGGCATATACGAGTATATAGTTACAAAATTGAATAGTTTTGAAATTAATGCAAAAATTATTCTATTCTAGCCTATAACGTCCAAAAAATACCTTTCAACTTAGTACAAGAAAAATACGCATTCTTTTCATATTTGTTTGTCTAGTTTTAATGTCGGAATAACAAGGAAGTACAAGCGTTAATATTTAATAGTAATAATTATAATAATAATAATAATAATAATAATAATAATAATAATAATACTAGGTAATAATTATAGTAGAATTCTACTCACATCACTTTTTCTTTTATAAAGTGTTAACACAGATAAATAAATAATTATTATTTGACTAGCACAATTTGCTTATTGTGCAACTGATTTGCATCTTTGATATTTTCTTTATCGATTATTATTTTGTACATTTTCTGCATTTTGGTTTTGCTAATTTTTTCCTTTTTTTTAAATTTGTTAAATACTCTCCATTTTGATTTTTTTTCTTCTTTTTCATCCATTTCAAATATTTAAATTTTCTATTTGATTTGCATTTCCTTTTTTGCTTTTGAATTATTCAAAATAAATTCTAATACGAGCATAATAAATATTTTTTACTACTAACCAAAAT
Source organism: Atherix ibis (assembly GCA_958298945.1). Taxonomy (NCBI): domain Eukaryota; kingdom Metazoa; phylum Arthropoda; class Insecta; order Diptera; family Athericidae; genus Atherix; species Atherix ibis. Next base: position 8,441,734 of record OY282610.1, read on the forward strand.
CAATATTTTCATCATTATGATAATGAATTTCTATTTACGCTAATATTTTAGATGCAATTTTTACGTCTACTATTTTCAAAAATTGTTGATTGTTGATAATAAGTATCCCAATTTTAAATAACAATTTTCTTTTTTTTTTAACTATGATTGAATACAGTAGAACTAGGAAACTGAAATGAATTATTACTATTATATTTTGTAGAAATTTCACAAAATAATAATAATTATATATTTTTTCATACAAAATAATAGATATTTTTGATTTAAAATTATTATTTTAGTTGACTAGAAAACGAATTAAGACCATTTTTAACTTAATAATAATATATCTCGTGCAATATTTTGTGCATATATTTTTTCGCATAACTATTTTAATAAATCTCTATTGTATTTATAAAGTTATTTTGTTTCTATTTTTTTATAAAGAGAAAGTTTGAAAATTGAGAAAAAAAATTTGAATTTTTATTCAATGGAAGAAGTCTGATTTATTTCATTGAAATTGAATTATGTTATATACAGAATATATTAACTGTGCGTTTTATTTATTTCGTTCAGTATACTTTTGGATCATATATAAATCAGTAGTTATATCACTATTGCCAAATACTGTCTAGATTATATAACAAATTAATTTTGTGAAGACAAAAAAAAGAAAGAAGATAAATGCTTTTGCAAAACTATTCAATTTTCTGACCAATTTAGATTATAGATCGTTGGTTACCGATTGCAATCGAGTCCAAAATTGTATTATTAAGAAAACTGAAAATATGAATGCAATTTCAATACAGAAAAAATTTCCAATTCAATATCGTTTGATGAGACTTTAACATGAACACATGGTATTTAATTTATTTTCATTAATCGCAAAGCAAGCAGATTTAGGTCATTTTTAATATTCATTTTTAACATATTTTAACTATTTACAATTATAGTCAATAGAGCCTGTAGTAATAGAAAAAAAAAAATCGAATATAATCTTTTGTCAATTGCTGATAAACTAATTGAGTTTATTTACATCAATTTTTGATGATCGTCTTTTATCTATTCATAAGTAACAACATTTTTTTTTACCTATGAAAATCACGAATGATAATATTTAAATTCTTCTAATATGTCATATGTTTTATAACCAATAAAAATAGGAATTTTTTATAAAAACAAGAAACAAAACATATAGTTTCATATCACTTTTCTAGAGAAAAAAAAAACTCTAGAATGTGTATGATCAACAAAAAATTTTCATCTAGATTTCATGTTAACTAACACATAACAACATATAAGCAATAATTTTTCGTTTAACGAAACTAATAAGAAGAAAATTCACATTTGACTAAAAACACTTTTTAAAAAGTGTCAACACATATGTGTTAATATAAATTAATTAATTAGTATTTGACTAGAACAATTATTATGCATTCTATATTATATATTTTTGGCTTTTCCCTTTAAATGTTTCAGTGTATAATTTTCCTTTCTTATTTATGCATTCCATTTGATTTGATTCAATTTGATTTTTCGATTAAGTTTTATATTTATGTAGATGTGGTTTTTAGTTTTGAATCCTTTCACTGCTCAATAATTTTTTAGCTTCTCCTCCTCCTTCGTTTTCTTCATAAATATGCATTAATTTTGAATACAGTAAATTTTTTATTTATGCTACTAGCAATTAAGATTGACACAAACACTGAAATTTTATCCTCTTTTTTTTTTATTGTTGTCAATATTCAATGATAAATTTATTCTTCTTTACGTGAATATGAAGATTTGGCGATGATTGTTTAAAACTTTCTTTTACGCCCAAACCTAAAAGTATAATGTAAAGAAAAAAAAAAAATTTAATCACAAATATTGAGAAAAAAATAAGATTTAATAAAGAATTTATCTTTTTTTAACAATTAGAAATATACAATAAATTTTTTCGAAAATTTCAAAATAGTAACTAGACTAGCCGGAATATTATTAAAATAGTCGTAACTAACCCTTATGGTGTAATCCCAACTTCCTGTTGACAATGCGGTGCCGTCTGGCGAAACTTGAACACATGATACTTTGTTTTCGTGACCGTATAAGAGGCAGACACGTTGTGCTTTTAGAGTATCCCAAATGTTGACAGTGTAATCATTATAGCCAGCGAAAAGTAGACGACCACTAACTGAGAAATCAACTGAATTAACACCAAATATGATGCTCTCTTTCGAATAGACGGCTATCTCTTTATCTGCTCTCATATCGAATAGTCGACACTAAAATTAATAATTTTTATTGCAAAAAAAAAACGAGAGAAAAAGGAACAATAAGTCTGGACACTTACTGTACTATCATCCGAGCCTGTCGAAATAGCATCACCACTTGGATGGAACTTTACACTATTCACATCAGACTGATGACCTTCGAATGATTGAACAACATGACCAGATCGCATATCCCAAATAAATGCCATTTTATCGCAGCTCTTAAGTTGCACAAAGGAATAAAAGGAAGAGGATGTTAGTTAATATTTCATACACTTTTAAATAAATAAAAAAAAAATTACCCCAGAAACAAAAGTATTTCCCGTTTCGTTTGGTGCTAAATCGATTGACATAACATCACCGGTATGGCCATGGAAGCTTTGTAGTAGAATACCGGATTCGACGTCCCACAGAGCACAAGTGGAATCACCGCTACCGGTAAGAATTTGTTGATCGGAATTTGGAAAAATACAGCATGACATATAACTAGTATGCGTTCCCACAGTGCGTTTCTTCGTTGACATATCCTCATCCAATGTTATCGGATAAACGGTAACTTTGTTATCCAGACCTCTACAATTAAATAAAATTTTTTATTGATTTATTTGCGACGAATTTTTTTTGCTCATCCACTTACCCACAAGCAACCAGATTTCCTGATGGTGCATAGGCACAAGCCATTACCCAAGTGGTTGGCATAGTGACAGCGTGCTCCTTATTTGTCGTAAATGCATCCCAAATGATTAGTTTACCATCCTGCGATGATGAGACGATATGCCTTTTATCTGGACACCAATCCGAGCACAGAACCTTCGCCTGATGTCCTTTAAGAACACGTCGCGGTTTAATGTTAATATAAGTTATCATTTCCAGCCTCTCAGCCACCGTACATACTACAAAAAATAACAAAATCAGTTAAGTTAATCCTTTTCGATTATATTTAAATTTTATTACTCAATCAGATTGTTATAATATTTTATATAAGAAATCAAATGGGTACAAATAAAAGTAATTAAATGTCAGTGCGACTTACAACTGATATCGTTCAGTTTTTGCCTTTCCTCTTCCAGACGAGCCTTTAAGGATTCGGCCTCCTTAATGAGGGCTGACATTTTATCATTCATATTATTAGAATGCACTGAACCTTCTGTCGTCATAGTTTTTTTTTGTTTGGTCCTTTGGCCCCAACCGTTTTCTTCTTTTGCCACCAACAAAACAACGGAAACACAATTGTTTGTGCGCTCGAAAAATTCACAACACAAACCTTATCTGTCCGCAACTCAAAAATAATCGATGAACAGTCGTCAATGTCAAAAATTTCGCCATCTATCGGCCAATAGTCTTATGTGTTCTCAATCGTTTTGCTATTGAATTACAAAGAGAAAACAAATGACATTTAGCATGTAGTAGGGCTGCGCCATTAATACTGCCAACATTTAAATAATAAATAATAAAATTCAACAAATAACAGAGCCGAAAAATTGAATTAAATTGTTTTTAGTTGTTTCCTTTTTATTGTTTTTTTTTTTTGGTTTTAATAATTTTTTTCTAAATTAATTTAAAAAAATAGTTTCGATAACAGATTTCCTTTTAATAATTTCCTAATGATTTTATTCCAAATAAAAAGAAAAATTAAAATTATACTCTTTTTATGCCTAAATTTATTATTTAAATTACTTTTAGAATTTCAAAATGGGTAAATTTTTATTAGGAACATTTTTTCACAAATCCTTAAAAGAAGGACTTTTGTTTAATTTCTTTTAATCAGAAATTTATAAATAAAGTTTTTTAAATTTATTTTCCTTTTTCTGTTTGCAATTATTTAATTGATTTCTGATAATAAAAAAAATGCTAAATTAGAAAATTCCTCATGAATTACGACATAATTTCGCCCAGCATGATATCACCTCAATCGCGGCGGATAGGAAATTATGTGAAAAAATAAATTTCATTTTAAAAGAGAAAAATAAATTCTTCAGAAATAACTTTTCATGACAAAATTCTTTAATAATCCAATAGTATTTTATAAAAATAAAAATTCCGTAGAGGAAAAATCAACTAATTACTTTGGCGCGACAAAATTCACGCTATCATCAATGTTCGTTCAATTCAAGATTAGATAAAACAGGTGGGGTAGGGTGGCATTTAAAATGAATTTCTTATCATCCATAAATTGAAGGTTTGTCCCCATATCAAGACTTAAGTAAATATTTATTTTGTTATTTTTATGTAACTATTTCTGATTAAATGGACGAACTCATCCAGTTGAACAATTGTAAAAAAAACAAAGTAAACACTTGTAGTAAAAGAATGTAGGCACTAAGCCAAGGGGATCCCCCAATAATATTATTGTATTTTTCAATTATTTTCAAACCCTATTGCTTAATCATAAAAGTTATAACGAATAAGTCAGGACACTCCCATTATTAATTATGATTTGATTAGTAAAAATTAAATAAAATTTGATATAAAAAATTCAGTATTTTTTATTATGCAATGAATTTCCAACAAATTTTCTTTTGCAGGTGTTTTAAAATGATTAAGTGATGATTGTCTGTCTCAGGTAGATTATCGAAAATAAATTGTTTCAAAATGATAAATGTGGAGGCTTAAGTAAGGATTTCAAATGGGTTTTGAAAGAGTTTTTCCATTTAAAAAAGGACGAGTTATTAACTAATGAAGACGAAAACTTGTATTGAACCCATTCTAATTATTTTTGCGATACAGTAGGTAGAGTTTAATATGGGATTTTTTCTCAATCGTCCTTTACTGGATTAATACAAATATTTTTGCACACAACTTATAGTTTAGATCCTTTCCAGAGAACAGAAACTTTAGATTCGCTTTCTTTGATTTGGTTTCTTCAAATTGTGTCCATAAAAATAATCCACGTGGCAATATTTACAAATTTTGTATTTAAAAATAATCCAAGTGACAATATTTCAAAATCGTGTCCTTAAAAAACTGACCCACGTGGCAATAATTTAAAATAATGTCCTTAAACATAATTCACGTCATAAAATTTTCAAATAATGTCGTTAAAAATAATCCACGTGGCAGTATTTTCCAATTGTGTCGTTAAAAATATAAAAATTTTTAAATTCTGTCCTTAAAATTAATCCACGCGGCAAAATTTTCAAATTGTGTCCTTAAAAATTATCCAAGTGCCAATATTTTCAAAATCTGTCGTTAAAAATATAAAAATTTTCAAATTCCGTTCTTAAAAATAATCCACGCGGCAATATTTACAAATTTTGTCCTTAAAAATAATCCAAGTGACAATATTTTCAAATTGTGTCCTTAAAAAACTGACCCACGTGGCAATAATTTAAAATAATGTCCTTAAACATAATTTACGTCATAAAATTTTCAAATAATGTCGTTAAAAGTAATCCACGTGGCAGTATTTTCAAATTGTGTCGTTAAAAATATAAAATTTTTTAAATTCTGTCCTTAAAAATAATCCACGTTGCAATATTTTCAAATAATGTCCTTAAAATTAATCCACGCGGCAAAATTTTCAAATAATGTCTTTAAAAAACTGACCGACGTGGCAATATTTTCAAATTCTATCCTTAAAACTAATCCACGTGGGAAAATTTTCAAATTCTGTCCTTAAAAACAATCCTTGTGATAAAATTTTCAAACAATGCCCTTAAAAATAATCCACGTTGCAAACTTTCAAATTATGTCCTTAAAATTAATCCACGCTGCAAAATTTTCAAACAATGTCCTTAAAAATAGTCCACGTTACAAACTTTCAAATTATGTCCTTAAAAATAATCCACGTGGCAAAATTTTCAAATTCTGTCCTTAAAAAACTCACTCTCGTGGCAATATTTTCAAATTATGTCCTTAAAAATAAACCACGTGGCAAAAATTTAAAATTATGCCTTTAAAAATAATACAAGTAATATTGTAATATTTTTAAATAATATCCTTAAAAATATTCCATAAGGTAATAGTTTCAAATCATATCCTTCAAAGTAATTTTATCCCCTTTTCGTTAATATTAAAAATTTATCATAAAAATTACACACGGGATATCCAATTATTGCTTACAAAAATAAAGTCAATTCAAATATATTTATAATACAATTTTTGATAAAATTTTTAATTTATTATATTAATTAAATTTTGCCATTATGTATAAAATATAAAGTTAGTCAAATAAATGTCATAAAATTACTTTTACAGGAGTCGATATTTTTCTTAAGAAAATTTTTTATGAGTTTTCGCACATTTCGGTTTGGTTTTTGGCCACTACTTGACGGATATTAAATTTTAAACATTCGAAAATTTAAGAATTATCTACGTACAGATGATTTTTTATAAAATCTTGTAAAAAAAAACAGTGTAACGGTGACAATTCACCTGATTTTGTAGGCCAATTGACATCGCAAAATTTCAAAATTACACTTCCTGACAACTTTTTGGACAATAAAACCAAAATTTTTCATATTGTGTTATGTATAATTTTTTTTTTTTTAAATAACATATAGTCAAGATGAAAATCTTTAGGTTAAGACATAAAAAAAAAGTAGCTTATCATAATGCCATAGCGCACAGAATTGAAAATAGCGGTCGGTCATTCTTTATTTTCAGAGCAATGAAACCCGAAATTTTAAATCAAAATAAACATTAAATAGTAATTTTTTATAAATATAATAGCTTCTTCATAGTAGATTATTAGTTTGTAGTCAATTTTGCTTAAACATATCTCCTCGCTGAAGAAATTTTCGACCAAAAAATCATAATCCAAAGTCTGTGTTGTTGTTCCAGCATCGAATCGGCATTGTTAGTTTTTATAATTTTAAGCATTTCATATAATATATAAAATGATAAATTTTAAATAAAGTAATTTTATTTTAAAATTTGCCATTTTATATTATATAAAATACTTAAATTAATATTTTATTAAATAATAGAAATATATTTTCCAAACTACAAATTGGATAAATATTAATCAGTTCGTAACAGGTAAAATGCCTTGGGCTAAGGTAAGGGATGACGATAGGTTTTTAGAAAAAAATGTTAACAACTTCGTCTCATGATTCCTATGCAAAAAATAATTCAAAAAAAAAAAAAATAAAGATAATCGAGATAGAAAGAGAGGGAATAATATGGAAAATTGAGATAAATTGTCAAACCAACACCAAAAATAATTAACAAAGTCCGGAACATGTCAAATACCTCCCAGAATACAAGGCGGCAAAATAACAAACCTAAAAAAAAAAATTTTAAAAAAAACACCAAAATTGCCAACAAAATAAACAAAAAATTTTATAATTTCTGTAAATTATTGGAAAATTGTAATAAAACTGAAACTGCAGCAAAAATACAGAAGAAATCCAAATTATTGTTCAGGTAAACCTAGAACCAGGTAGAGAGGTGAGCTATACACTGTTCAAGGGTACCTGATCGGTTCACAGTTGTGCGCGGTGTCCAATCCGATGTTTATTGTTTTAATGTCTGTGCGTTGAAAAGTTCGTGGGAAATAAACTGGAAAATATATATTTTCCCAGATCTTGTGTGGATATCACCACCCCCCCCCCCCCATCACCAACCTCGGAAACCGACACAACCGGTAGGACTTTATTATTTTTGTTAAAAGATTTCCTCAGAAATATTGCTAAAAATCAGTGCTACAAGAATAAGGGTTAGCAGCGTTCAGGAGGAATATGGGGCTGCGATTGCTTACATTAAGGGCGTGGCAGAATTTTCAAAATGGCGATTTTCAAATTTATATTTTTTTGTGTGATGCGCAGCAGAACATTTTTCTTTTTTTAAATAATATTTATTAGAAGGAAAGAAAAAAAAAGGATTCAATCATAATTTCTTGGTCGGTGGTTTTTATTCTTTTATTTTCACAAGGATATCCTCAAGGATATTATTGTTTTTTTTTTGTTACTTTCATTTTGAAATTCTTGAGAATCGAGCTAAGTTTGAATACTTTTCGTCGAATACAATCAAACCTGATCCTGAGATACAGTGGACGGACTCCTGTGAGAATGAAAATTCTCACGTTCCCGATATGTGCTGTTCCGAATATTTTGATATTTTGTCCTTTTTACAAAAATCAACTTTTGTTTTAGGCACGTACGTCCATCATCAAAACTTACGAGAACAAAAATGATGGAATTTCTGTTCCGTTTCGAGGCGTGTTTTTTTTTTTTGCTGTTGTTGTTGTTGTTGTTGTGTTTTTACGGTTTTTGGTGTTGTTAGATTTACCTTCTTAAAAGTGAGTAACTACTTTTATGAATGGGACTAGCACCAACCAAATATTTTATGAAAAGAAAAATGGCAAAAAGGAGAAGAAAACTGAACATTTTTACCTGTTTTTCTAGGATCTGAAGAAGTTCAGATTGAATTTTGTTTTGTGAGCTCTTGGAAATTTCCCTTCACGTTATTGTTAAGTGTTTCTGATGTTGTGGGAACGAACCATATTCTGTCTGTCTAGAAGGAAATGTTTGCACACACAAAAAAAAAACCAAATAAATAAATAATTAAATAAATAAGAGAAAAGATTTTTTTTTTTCTAGAAAGAAGACAAACTATTATTATCCTTTTTGCCGGTTTACCATTTTTTCTGCAAGTATAATATTTTTTTTTGCAAAATTCCAATACTCTTTTTTTTTGTTATGGCCAAGTTTGGGAAATATATGAAATTTTTTTTGAAAGGATCACCTTCCGTGAGGAAATATTAAGTCAATTCTTAGCTCACGTACTTAGGAGAGTTGGCGGTTTTCGGTTTGCTTTTGATTTTTGATCTTAACTACAAAAAAATCTTCATGTGAGGTGGTTGTTTTTCTTTAAAAAAAAGAACCAACACCAAAAAAAAATTGCAAAAAATAATAAAAATGTCTACCCCTACTTTTGGTAATAAGGAAAAAAAAAAAAGTATCAATAATAAACGGAACGGAATGAGCGGTTATCGAATGTCTCCATTTTTAATTTTGAAAATATTTTTCTTTTCCTCTAAATTTAGACACACAAAAAAACACTTTTAAAAAATTATTTTTATTTTACTTTTTTTTTTATTGTAAAATTAAATAAATACAAAAAAATTCCGTTGTAAACATTATTTTTCAAATAATTAAAAGCAAACTTCAAAAAAAAACAACCCAAACTTTTAGTACCGAAAAATATATTCTAAGCGCCACGACACTAAAGGCCATTTTAGGCGACATCACTCCTTCAAAGTAGTTCTCACAAAAATGTCTTAGTTGCGTTTACTAAAAATCCTAAGTTGAGCGTCACCAAGGTCCAAGATGAAAAAGAACTGAACTTTACTAGGGGTCATTCTGAACCAAAAATTGACCTGGAACTGACACCTTACCAGTGTTAGTGATAGTGCTTGTCATTGGCCTGGGGTCTGTAACCAAAAATGATAATGTGGTCATATCTGGCATGCTGTGGGTGTCCTAAGAACTTGCCCCACGGCAACTGTGGAAACTATTTTAGACTTGCTACATTTGTGTTCGCATAATAAAATGGAAGCGGCAAAAGAGGCTCTTAGGTTAGGATATTCCAAAACCTTTAAACCAGGCGACCTGTTTGGATATATCAAAGTTGTATCGGACCTAGAACTATCTCTTGAACGAAATGCCGTGGAAACCTAACTTAAACTAGTACTTCAAAGTAGCTCTCACCGAGTGCTTAACTTGGATGGAAGGGGGGGGGGAGTAGACGTCACTCGAAGAAGGCGCCCTCTTCGGGTCTAGTCGGACCTAATTACTGTCTATCTGAGGCCCTTGGTAAATCCCCATCCATTTTTCAGGAAAAACACGCCATAGATCTACATCAGCTCAGACAGCCAAGCTCTTGTCTCATCAAAATGTCCAGTCCAAGCTAGTTTGGGATATCCTGACGATCCTAAATCAACTGGATAGAAACAACGGCGTAACTTTGTTGTAGGTGCCAGGTTAGAGGGTATTGAGGGTAAAGAACTAGCAGGCAAACTAGCCAAAGGGGGAGCTAATACTCCGTTCATTGGACCACACCCCTTCTGTGGCCATCCAAAGAAGCACCTGGGTCCATTATAGAGTCCTGGGAACGCGGGGTTAAAAGCGCATGAATCATTTCTAAAATTCATCGCCTTTTCTAAAAAAAAAAGGGGGGGGGGGAGGGGCAGAGGTTCTTAAAGTCGGCAAACCAAACCTTAGACTGCTCACTGGGCTACTCACCAAGCAGTGTCTGTTAAGATATCATCGTAATGCTCGTAGGATTGAAAAATTTGACACAAAATCTGTCGTTTTTGCTCCGAAGAGGATGGAACGCCGGAGCACCTACTCTGCGATTGGACAGTTTTTACTGAGAATTTTTGCTAAGAATTTTAACTAACAGTTTTTACCGTAAACTTTTACAGACAATTTTTACTGAACAGTTTTTACTGAAAAATTTTTACTGAACAGTTTTTACTGAACAATTTTTACTGAACAGTTTTTACTGAACAGTTTTTCTGAACAATTTTTACTGAACAGTTTTTACTGAACAATTTTTACTGAACAATATTTACTGAACAATTTTTACTGAACAGTTTTTACTGAACAGTTTTTACTGAACAGTTTTTACTGAACAGTTTTTACTGAACAGTTTTTACTGAACAGTTTTTACTGAACCGTTTTTACTGAATAGTTTTTACTCAACAATTTTTACTGAACAGGTTTTACTTAATAGTTTTTACTGAACAGTTTTTACTGAACAATTTTTACTGAACAGTTTTTACTGAACAGTTTTTACTGAACATTTTTGCTGAACTATTTTTTTTTGTTGAAAAATTTGACGGAAAATTTTACGACAGTGTTTTTGAACTCTTTACATTGTGTTTCCTAAATAAAAATGGAACACGATGAATAACATTATTGCTAACAGAACATAAAAGGAAAATTTACTCGACAATTGTACGGAGTAGTTTTGATTGAAGGGAAATAGGAAGGCTTATATGACCCCAGAGTTCTAGTCCGTAAGTCCATACTGGTTTCCGTAGGGCATTGTATAAAAATAGGAAGTTTAGTACGTTTGTCTAAAAGTCGACGTAGTTGTAGGTATCGTCATTTCAGATATTGTCATTTAATTCTTGTACGTAGGTTCCTAAGTTCAGTCCTAGACACCGAACTTTAGTGAGTTGTGATATGACATTGCCATTAAGGTATAACCAGTTCTGGAGGATTTGAATTTAGGTTTGGAGATTTCCAAAAGAACGTTGGGGATTTTCGCCGTAGACGATGGTTCCGAGTACACTTCCCTGGGGAACACCAGCCAATATCGTTTAGTTGGAAGAAATGAATTTAGAACTAGGAAATAGGTGGAAGGAAGGATCCTGTTGTGTTTCCAGATTAAGCCTGTGTGCCAGATTCGGTCATCGTATTCGGTTGTGTAAACGGAGCATAGGCGGCGCCATTTAAACGATGTTATTTTCAGAATTCGATTATACTTAAAAGGAAAATCATAAATTATTTTTTTGTTTTATTTGCAAAAGAGAAGAACACATCATCACTCATATTGGAAAACTTTCTTTTTTTTTTGGAAAAGTGTGGGCGAATTGTTCGAAAATAATTTTTTTATGTATTTTTAAATGCGACAACACTAAATGCGTTCAATAGGAATTTCCCCAGTGATGCCCGAACCGACCAGAATGTACGAACGCACAGAATGTGTGTGCTATGCGGTCGTGTACAGACGCATACGAATCGGTGATGCCAGATGAAAAGAGCGACTTTGGACATAATATAGTAAAGAGACAATAATATTTGCTGTGTGGGTGTGTTTGGGGTTTCGTTCAATGGTGAACCGGAGTTTCGTTTATTAACGAGAATGGCGGAATTTGTTCAATGAAATTTCAATCAACAAAATGAATTGGTGTGAGTGCCAATGAATTGGTTGATTGTGTGTGCACTTCATTCGGGCCGCATAATCTGGTTGACATTTGGTTGGGCATACACACACACACACAAACTCTCGTCAAATCCGGTTGCTTGAACGCAAATCCAAAGAGAACGGAACGTGTAGTTTCTGTGAGAACATGTATATGCATCTGTCCCTCATCTGTTAATGAATTTGTTTTTTTTTTGTTTTTTATTTGCTCTGGCGTACCAAATTGTGAGATTATTATGAATGGAGAGAGAGAGAGAGAGAGACAGAGACGATAAAGATGGCAAAACATTTAACCATGAAGGATTCATTTTTTATATTTAATGCGATGTTTTTTGTATAAAATTTCGGGGTTGCGGGAAAATAAATTTTCTTTTAATAATTGTTTTCTTGTGGTATGCGTGAGAGGATAGAATGCAATCAACCACCACCAAAATGGATGGTTTCGATGAAAATTCGGTTTGTGTCTGAGATAAAGTTTAGGCCATTCATGTTCGTACACTCCCGTCGCACACCGTTGCACGCATGTAGTGAAAAGTACTAATTTAATCGCACAGGTGCAATAGTTGTTCTCTCATGTTGAATGAATGACAGGGACAAAGGCAGAGAAAGTCTGCCAACAAGCATGTGCGCTAAAAAGAGAGAGAGTGAGAGAGACCCTGTTTACGTGTAACCAGACCATACGCACAGGTATTTTATACGAATGGCCAGTGCTGAAATGAGAAGACGATATGGCAGGGTTTAATTGGGTGTGTGTGTGTGCGGGGTAGCATGTTAGTCGAATCGCTCAACTGAATCCCCGACGCTGTTAGTATTGTAAATCGTTCGCTCTCGTGGGGCTATATTTCCGAGCGATTTGTTCGGTTTTCCGTCTGTCGTCTTTTTGCCCAACGACCGTCTACCTTTTCTGTTTCGACTGTCGCCTATAGTCTCTCGGAGCGCACCAATCGACTACCGTTCCCCTTTCGGTCTGCACCTCTCGGCCGACAAATTCCGAATTCGTCGGCAATCGTCGAAGTGCATCGTCTTGTACGGGGCATCGTGTTCACTTCGCCGAGGATGTTGTCTTGTCTCTCGTTCCGATTCAGTTTAGTTTAGCGAAGAATTTAGTGGCGTTAAAAGGTGCGCTCGTCGTTTGCCCGATCGTCGCTTTAATGGTTAGTGTTTTTTTCTCTTGCCAATAAATAAGATTTTCGGTGTTTTTTTTTTTATTTAAAGAAAAACAAACGCAAAAGTTTCATCGATAATTCAATTTTTCAAATTTTTTCTTATAATTCATTTTTAATAAAATATTTTAAAAACCATCTCGAATCTAAGTAAGAAAACAAAATAACATATATGTAATAAGAAAAAAATTAATATCGCAAAAATAAATTGAAATATAATATAAACGTAGTAAAATAAATTCAATTTAATCGACATTTTTTTCTTAATTAAGCAAATAAATAAATAAATAAATAAACAAATAAATAAATTTTCTTTTATCGATAGTTTTGGTTAAAAATTATACCAAAAAAAAAAAATTGTAAATAAATTTCTAATGGAAAAGAAAATTATAACGTGTGTTAAAAAATAAAAATTTAATAAGAAATACCAACAACAACAAAAATAAATAAAAAAAATTATCGTAATTAGTGGGTAAATCGAAAGGGAGAGGAGAAATAGTGTTTTAATTTTGTTTTTAGTGTAAGTGCCTTACAAAACATGAAAAGAAGCCTACAACTCTCCAGACAAAAAGGATATAAATTCATATTTTTGATATTTTATCAAAAAAAAAAATAATAATTCAGTGTAAAATATCAATAAAAGAAAAATATTGTAAAAAAAAACAACCAAAAAAAACGTAAATCAAAAAATAATTAACAAGTAAAAATTTTGAAATTTCTTTCTTTTTTCAAATTAATTCATTTTAAGTGGAGTCTGTTCTTTTTAAGTGAAGATGGTTCACCAAAAATTAATTGTATTCAATTAAATGTTAATTAATTGATTTAATTGAAAATCTCTTTTAAATTGGATGTTAATAAAATTACGAAAAAGAGAAAGAAGATGAATAATTTACACGAGTAATAATAATCAAAATAAAAAATTTCATTGAAAATACTATGGGAAAAAAATTATATAATTTTTTTAGAGAGAAAATCAATTTTTAAGGGATTAATCAATTTTGGAGAGATTTTGTAAAAAAGGAATTATTTTTGAATAGCAAATGAATGAAAGAATTAATTTTTAGGATTTTCAGAAAGGCATTTTTTTTTGGAGAAAAAATTTAGTAATTAGTTTATTTTAGAGATTTTTTTTTTGGTTTTTATTTTGGAGAAAAAAATTTATTAATAAGTTAATTTTTAAGATTTCTCAAAAAGCATATATTTTTGAGAAAAAATATTAAAGATAATTTTGGAGATTTTGGAAAGGGAAAATTATGTTGGAGAGTATCTGAAAAACATTTTTTTTTTTTTTTTTGGAGAAAAAATTCTTTGCGAAGTTTATTTTGGAGATTTTCCGAAAGGCATTTATTTTTTTAAGAGAATATATTTGTTAATTAATTAATTGGTAAGATTGTTCAAAAAACATTTCTTTCCGAGAATAATATTTTTAAGACATTTTGGAGATTTTCTGAGATATTTTTTATTTTGAAGACATTTTTTTTTTGAAGAAATTTATTTTCGAGATTTTCCCGACAACATTTTCTTTTTGAAAAAAAAATTCTTTGCGAAATATATTTTGGAAATTTTCCGAAAGTCATTTTCTTAGAGAAAACAATTTTTAAGACAATTTTAATAATTTTGGAGATTTTCTGAGATATTTTTTTATTTTAAAGAAAGTTTTGTTGAGAAATTTACTTTGAAATATTCTTGAAAACATTTTCTTTTTTAAGAGTCTTCAAAATAAACATTGCGAAGTTTATTTTGAAGACTTTCCAAAAGGCTTTTAAAAAAAAATTTGTTAATTCATTTATTTGTAAAATTTTTTATAAAGCATTTCTTTTAGAGAAAAAATTTTTTAAGACAATTTTGAGATTTTCTGATATATGAAGAAATTGTTTTTGAGAAATGTACTTTCGAAATATTTCCGAAAACATTTCTTTTTGAGAAAAAATTCATTGCAAAATTTATTTCGAGATGTTCCGGAAAGGTATTATTTTAGAGAAAAAATTTATTAATCAATTAATTGATAAGATTTTTCAAAAAGCATTTCTCTTAGAGAAAACAATTTTTAAGACAATTTTGATAATTTTGGAGACTTTCCGAAATACTTTTTATTTTGATGAAAAAATTTGTTAAGAAATTCAGTTTGGAGATTTTCCGTAAAGAATTTTCTTTTAGAGAAAAAAATTATTAATTATTGAATATTGAAGATTTTCCGGCAAGCATTTTATTTTTTTGGAGAAAAATTTTACCAAAAAATTAATTTTGATGATTTTTCAAAAAAAAAAAAATTTTGTACAAAACTTTCCAACAAACAATATTTTTTTTATTTATTATTGTTTGTTGAAAAAAATTAGTTAAAATTATTTTTTCCATAAACAACTCATTTTGGAGAAAATTGTCAAAAAAAAAATTTAATTTCTCAGAAAACAGAATTTTCAAAAACCAATAATTTTTAGGGGAAATTATTAGCCTGCGGAGGCTTTTATAAGGAAAAATTTACAAATGAAATTAATTTTAAATAATTCGCCAAAAAAGAAAACGCCTTGTGTTGTCATTTTGAATTTTGAATTTTAATTCTCCAAAAAAAAATTTTAAATTTTTTGTACACTTAAAAAAATTAATTGGTTTTTTACTTTGTTGAGAATTGGACAATAATTAATTTTTAGTTTAAGAAGAGAGGTGCGGGGAGTTAGGTTTTTTTAAAAAAAGAAAACAAAAATACTTTTTCCTTTTGCTTAAAATTTCTTTTTGCAAAATTGAAACGAAAAATAAAAATCAATAGATTTTTTGTCAATACAGTAAAAATTTAATTTTAAATTTTTCTATTTAATTATTTTCTTCTTAATTAAATTTTGTTATTTCGACTTGAGAATATATTTTAATTTTTTATAATTTTATCAAATTAACTGAAATTAAATAAATGGCAAAAAATTTCAAATAAAAAAAACAGGAGAATTTTTAATTGATGATAATAAGTAAATATGAAAAATAAAAAGCGAATAAATTTAAGAAAAATCTCAAAATGTCAAATTATCATCAAATTTGGGCAAATCGGGTTTTTTGTAGCGCGCCACAATCAAATGTCGCTACTACAACGTCAGGCTACTTCGTCATCAGCCTGTCCTCTTCTCTTTCTAGTCCGGCATTCGATATGTTCTTTCAAGTAGATTTTTTGTCAATTTTTTAATGTGCAATTTTTAGCATAAATTCGTTGGCTTATACACACACACACAGTAAGGACATATTTGCATAAATTATTAAACAAAAACAATAACAATAAATGTTCTGTAATAATGCACTTGGTTGTGCGTGCGGCTTCACATGCGCTTCTCTCCTCAAAATGCACAAAGTTTCCAGACATTTCCATTTATGAGAGACACTCTAAAAAAACAGGGTGGGTGGTGGTTGTGGTTAGTTTTAGTTTGAGTCCAGTTCCCAATTAAAAATATTTCAAGGCTTTAAATTTTCGATTAGTAAAAAGTAATTTTTAATTTTGGTATTTTTTACTTAAATGGAAAATTCTTTTAAAAATTTTAGAATATTTCTTTTTTTTACTGTTGTTGTAATGTTAAAAATATATTATTTTAGGGCGAGTTTTTAAAAAAAAATTATTCTATTTTTTTTAGATTTAATATAGGAGAAATGTGTCAATGGACCTTTACCACAATTAATACTTAACCGCCGGTGTAGTATTATTAATTTTTGCAATCTATTTTCTATGCTTTACTTTAATATAAAATATAATATTTGTTATTTGTTTTGTTTTTATTGTATTTGTTGGAAAAATATTATTTTTAAATAAAATAAAAATAAGCACAACAGCAGCTAAAAGAGCGTAAGAGTTTTTTTATTAGAGCATTTGGTGAGGATTTAAAACAATTTTGTTTGCATGCGGTTTGTTTTTTTATAAAAACATAAAAATAATCTCAAAAATGTTGCTTTATTGCGAAAATAACATATTTAATCGTAGAAAAGGTTAAATATTTAGAAAAGGGATTTTCGTATGCACATGTTTGGGGTCTCGAGAGTCTACATAATTTATGAGATTTTCCGGAAAGCATTTTTTTTGGAGAGTTTCTGGAAAAGCATTTTCTTTTGGAGAAAAAATTCATTATCAAATTTATTTTGGATATTTTCCGGAAGGCACTTTTTTTTAGGGAAAACATTTCTTAATCAATTAATTTCGATTACTGCAAAACGATTCACAGACATTTTGTAATCAAAAATATTTATTAAAGAAAAATCTCTCGGACCTCCTATTCGGTGGAGCTTTCAGTTGCCTATTGAGACACTTTCATCATAAATTTTTTCCAAAACTATTTTTGGTAAAATACCAAAGATTTTTGCTAAATTCGTGTTTAATTGAAATTGAATATTAGAGAAGGAATTTTCTTTTGGACATGTTTGGGGTCCCGAAAGTCCACAACATTCTTGAGATTTTCCGGAGAGCATTTTTTGTGGAGAAAAAATTTGTTAGGAAAATAATCTTGGAGAGTTTCTCGAAAAACATTTTTTATGCAGAAAAAGTTCATTACCATATTTTGGATATTTTCTGAAAGGCACTTTTTTTTTACAGAAAAAATTTCTTAATCAATTAAATCAGTCATTAAAGAAAAATCTTTCGGACCTCCTATTCGGTGGAACTTTCAGTTGTATATTGAGACACTTTCATCATAAATTTTTGGTAAAATATCAAAGAACAAAATGCAAAATTCAAGTTTAATTGAAATTGAATATTAGAGAAGGAATTTTCATATGGACATGTTTGGGGTCCCAAAAGTCCACATCGTTTTTGAGATTTTCCGGAGAGCATTTTTTGTGGAGAAAATATTTGTTAAGAAAATAATCTTGGAGAGTTTCTCGAAAAGCATTTTTTGTGGAGAAAAAATTCATTACACAAAACTCTACTCACAACATAATATGATTGGTGCAAAATATCTCGAAAATAAAATTCCAGTTTGATTTGCAAACATTTGACTTTTTAGGGATGGAAATGGCGTGTACAGTTAGGGTTGACTATAAAAAAAATCTGAAGACTGGGGGAGAAGATGGGGTGTTTTTTAAAATTGTAGAAATGCGTTTTTTTTTTGAAAATATGGCGGACTTTGCATAAAGGTCTTTTTCTATTCTACCAAAATTAACTAATTTCCAAGTGAATTCTTTCAAATAGAAATTAATCTTTAGCAGAAAATTAAAAAAACTCCTTACTAATAATCGATTCGTTTCTTAAAGAAGGAAAATCTACTCCTCCAATCCATACGAAATACAAAATCACAAATGACCTTTGTATGGTTGGGGAATCTACAAAGCGACCTCTGCCACACGTCTCAGCGACCTTACACACAAATACAAATAACAAAAGACTCCCTAAAATAGCGGCCATAATAGAAAAATATAAATTTTTTTAGGGTGGGGTGGGGTAAGGGGGTTTTGGGTCAAGAACAAACACATTGCAAAATAATAAAATGTAATCTTTTCAAACTCAAAACTCACAATTATAAAAAAATAAAAACTCAAATTTAATTTTAAAGTTTTTTAATAAATTCTTAAATGTTCCCGTTTGAGCGGGTTTTCAAAATTATCAAAAAAAAAACTTTAAAATATTATAGAAAAACCAACAAAAAACAAAAAAAAATTCCACCCTTAAAAAATGCCTAAATAGCAAAAACTAATATGGATTCTTGAGTAGGGAATTAGGGCCTTTCTCAAATTCGGTAAAAATCTCTATAAACATTTAGATTGGATTTTTTTTTAAAAAAATAAACAAAACAAAAATTAATTTTAAAAAAATTTTGAGTTTTTTTTTTTGAAAAAATTTCCATGCAAAATAAGAGATCCAAAAAATCGATCTGTCATTTTTTTTAATTATTTGTCCGTTTTTTTCGACATAACTCCAATCAGAAATGAGTGAGAAGTAAAAAAAAACACCCAAAAACAAATCTAGAATCTCACCTCCTCTTCTTAACTATACAAACACCCCTTACCACCACCTACCACCACCCCCCAACCGCCTTAAAATTGTTCTTTTAAATTTTTTGGGATTTTCTTAATTACAAAAACCAGAATTTTTGTTCAAATAAAAATTCTAAAATTGCATGGAAAATTCGTTTTTAATTTAGTAAATTGTTTTTCTTATTTCATTTAATAGTTTAGAAAAATTACCCACTCAAAATTGCATAATAATTGACACCGGTATGCGTTCCAATAAATAAAAGTACTGCCATAGTTGAGATTGAGATAAACAATAAAGGACTACTACTGTTCCCATAATGGGATACCATCAATGAAAATGTGTTATAATATGTGTAAATGTCATTTACTAGGCAATAGTAAAAAAATTAATTTTACAACCCATTTAAATCCGCCTTCTTCCCTTCCCCTAACCAATTCCACTCCACACACCCCCATTCTCTTCTTATTCTGTTAGATCCATTCAACAAAAAACTCCATTCATAATTAATAAGCCATAAAAATCAAAGTGATTTTTTTCATTTTTGTTGTTTTTGTTGTTGCTGTTGGCTAGCATTGTTGTCAATTGTCAATTGATGTTTTCCTTTAGTTTTTTTTTCTCCTATCATTTTTGTTTATTGTCAATTGATCGTCTCTTTTGTCTATTTTTGCTCTCTTGTCGCAATGTTCATTTTCTTCTCAAACATAACTTATTGCGTTCGCGCACTCGTTCGTTACTGTATGATCCGAGAAAGGACCGGTGAGAATTAAATGCAAATTAGTTCAAAAAAGAAAAAAAAATCTCCTATTAATGTGAGTTTTTCTCTTTTTTTTGCATTGTTTTATAAAATTTTTTAAAATTCTTCTTTTTCAATACAAAAAAAAAAACCAAATCAAACTTCAAAGAAGAAAAAAATGCACTGCAAAAATTAGAACAATCAGAAAAATATGTGCACAAAAACATTTCAAATCGAACAAAAATTTAACGTACGTGAAAATTGTTTTCTCTTCTCTTGTTTACTCGTCTATATTCTGTTATTGTTTTTATTAGTCCAAGGTATGCACGGATGGCACATGTGTACACCACAAATCGTTCGCTTGTCGAATGCGCGTTCCTATATCGCTGGGCTTAGGAGGAGAGATGCATACATGCATCTGTATTTATGAGAAACGCGGACGACGAGTAGACGCAAGTCAAGTGGCGCGGATCTGTAAGCTCTGGGCGCTCTTGCAAACGAAGATGTGTGCAACATAACAACGGCAAGTATTCATTCTCGTCATAACGTATTCATGCACGTGCGATGGTGAATGTACACGTACCTACTATGTCGTCTATTCTCATTGAACTTCTCGGTTTGGGTATTTTCTACTTTCTTCTCGCTTCTACTTGTTCTGTTCTTTTTCATCTCGCACAGTGCGCTTTCTCTTGCTTTCCTCACCCAGATTATATTGTATTGTGTTGTTTCTTGTTTTTGTTTTTGTTTAACTTTTAAGAGTGCACATGCATCAAAACCGTCAATATACTCTCTAGTAGAGGATCTGGTCTGTTTTCTTTTCAATGAGATCGGTTTTTTCTTCTTTTTTTAATTACAAAAAAAAAAATGGGGGTACAAAAACACCCCTCTCTTAACTGGTATTTTTATTCTTTTTTTCCAACTATTATTATTATTATTGTTTTTTTTTTTTTTTGTTAATTTCTAAACAAAAACAAAATATTTGAAAAGTTTCTTCTTTTTTACCTTTTTTGTAAATCACACCCTTTCTCCCTATAATTTCTTGATAATTTAAACCATAAGAAATGATTTATTTTGTTTGTTTTTTTTGGTGTGAAATTTATTTTGCAAAATTAACAAAAACGTATTTTTTTTCCTCCTTAATTAATTTGTATTCCACAAAAAAGAATAAGAAAAAAGTAAACAAAATTTACCAAAAAACTGCAATAAAAATAAAAATCGATCATTTAAATTGCAACAACAACAAAAAAGAATGAAGCAATGAGCTTCGCGCTGTTGACTGGAATGTACAGAGAGTAGTAAGTATGCGTGCGGATGTGGAATGTGTGCTAATTCCCGTCTGGCCGCACGATACTACCAACATGTTCGTCGTTTTTTGGACGGATGCAAGGCTGGATGGATTTTTAATGTGCACAGGCATATTAGCATACCTGTATGTACATGCATGTAAACTATATAGTGATGAGCATAAGTATTCTCTGACTGTGCACCATACGGTCACACACAACGAGTAACCAAATAACACGTACGAGTTTGTATGCATGGGCAGAGAGTTGTTCTGTTGGCTCTGTTGCCATCTCGCCGGTGCGTTGCTGTTACAATTTTTTCCTGCTGCCGCTGGAAATGCTGTTTGCGTGAAAAGTTGCCAAGCGACGACGACGGTGGCAAGCAATATCTTCCGCTGCAGCCACTCATTCGTACAAACACACACACACAAATCCACCATGTAGAGCCAGTCATTCTTACCACGGTAGGCTCAAAAAATAAGAATCCCTCTCTCCCATCATTGTTTTTTTTTTGGTTCGTCTTTCACCGCACATTGTTTTTCTCTCTCTTTCTTTGCTATTATTATAATTATTATTTTTGTAAAATATTCTTTCAATGTTTAGGAAAGTTTTTTTTATTTTTATTTTGTGTCGTCCCTGACGCAACAATAAATAAAATGCACGCAAAACAAACGGTGAGCGTTCACTATAGATGCAAGTCCGTACGTACGTTTAATGTTGATGCGGGCTTCTGTGTTTCCGTTCAAAGTGTCTCGGTAGGAACGATGATAGACGGAAAGGCATTGACGTGAATTTTACGCGTTCATTGAGGAGAATGCTTTCATGTCCAGTTTCGGCTACGACGGTGGCCGTCACTAAGGTTGCCCGTGTCGCTGCGCGCTATCAACCACCATCGTCATCCGTACCGGCGGGTTACGTATTCGAAAGTAGCAGAATCTGGAGTATGTCCAGTCATCCCATTCGTCTGTGCTTTCTTGCATGAAGAATGCCTACCGCCGGTCGCATACCATCAGTTGTGGACTATCGGCGAGCAAAGCGTGGTGGTAGTGAAAAAGGGAGGACGCTACTTTTTTGTTCACTAACCGGAAAGAGAGCAGACGATTCGAATTGGAAACGGACGGACAGCCGGTGCCCATGTATTATGGGTTGGATAATGTGACGTAGTCTGCATCGAGGACTCTGAACTCAAAACTTAGTCAATTCTGTTCTGTTCTCTTGTGTCTGTCCGCACTGTGTGTACCGAAGTCTGCGCCGGAGACACAGACTCACACTTGTGATATTATATAAAAATTTAATAACCTTCGAATTATGACACTTTACCGAAAAGGAAGTGACAACCACAAAACATCGAATTCAAGGAATCTGCTTATGGCTGGGCTCTCTGCTAATCGTGTTTTGAGGTGGTAATTTTCCTACTAAGCAATCGATTATTTTTAGGCCATCGGAAAGAAGAAACTGTTATGGAGCCCTTTTCAAGAATTCGGGGGTTTTTCTCGGCACAAGGGGTTCTTGTCCTGAAAGAGAAGCAAATTTTGTGGTTCTTGTCCCAAAAAAAAAAATAATTTCAGGGTCCTTGTCCCGAAGAAGAAGAGAATTTCGCGGTTCTTGTCCCAAAAAAGAAGATCATTTCTGGGGGTTTTGTCCCAAAAACGAAGATAATTTCTGGGGCCTTGTCCTGAAAATGAAGAGAATTTCGCGGTTCTTGTCCCAAAAAAGAAGATCATTTCTGGGGTTTTTGTCCCAAAAACGAAGATAATTTCTGGGTCCTTGTCCCGAAAAAGAAGAGAATTTCGAGGTCCTTATTTCGGAAAAAAAGTGAATTTCGTGGTTCTTGTCCCCAAAAAGAAGAGAATTTCTGGGCCCTCATCCCGAAAAAGAAGAGAATTTAGGAGTCCTTGTCCCGGAAAAGAAGATAATTACTTTGGTTTTTGTCCCGAAAAAGAAGATAATTTCTGGGTTCTTTTCCCCGTAAAGATGATAATTTTGGGGCCTTGTCCTGAAAATGAAGATAATTTCGCAGTTGTCCCAAAAAAAAGATAATTTCTGGGATTTTTGTCCCGAAAAAAAGATAATTTCTGGGTTCTTGTCCCAAAAATGTAGAGAATTTCGAGGTCCTTGTTTCAGAAAAGAAGTGAATTTCGTGGTTCTTGTCCCCAAAAAGAAGAGAATTTCTGGGTCCTCATCTCGAAAAAGAAGAGAATTTCGGGGTCCTTGTTCCGTAAAAGAAGCGAATTTCGGGGGTTTTGTCCCGAGAAAAAAGATATTTTTGGAGTCCTTGCCCAGGAAAAGAAGAGAATTTCAGCTTTCTTGTCCCAAAAAAGAAGAGAATTTCGATGTTCTTGACCTGAAAAAGATAACAATTATGGGGTCCTTCTCCCGGAAAAGATAATTCGGAGTTCTTCCCCCTTCTCGCAGTTCTTGTCCGAAAAAAAAGTGAATTTTGGGGTCTTCGTCCCAAAAAAGAAGATATTTTCGATGTTCTTGTCCCGAAATGCAATCAATTCGAGCGCTTCCAAAGGCGCTTAGGAAATCAACCCTCTGCCGCCTAGTGGTGACTCCTTGAAAAATTTGTTTGATGACCACAAATGGATTAATGCGGGTTTATTAAAAAAAAGCCACAAAATAATGTCATTGCCTCAAAACGGACACACCCGATTCGCTTATTTTGATTTTTTTCCCCGAATCGGTCGAAGGACTCTTTTTGCTATTTTATAGAACATGTTATTAGTCAACTGTATGACCTTAATAGTTTGGAAATGTGTCATTTCTGATGCACTGTTAGCATGGATAAAATACTTTTTAAATATTCAATCCAAAATATTCAGAAAAAATGGTGGCTGTCAGTATTCTTTTTTTAAAAGCAGAATGCAAAAAAAATGTCTAGCCGTAAAATAATTTGTTGAAAAATATCCAAAAAATGTTCAAAGTTCAAAACTCCCCAAAATCAAATGAGAACCGAACTTTTCCTTCGTCCTTACTTATCGTCCAAAAACTCCCCAAAACCTGCGTTTGTACATGAAGTCGAATATTTTGTTACTCCGATTTTTTTTTTCAAATGCGTAATCTCGTCTGTGATTTTATTATTTTTTGTTCGATAAAACGTTTGATTCTCTTCAGGCTGAGGAGGTGGGGAGGGGGGGTGTGGTTCGAAGAAATCACTGAAAAACAAAAGTGCATTAAATAAAAACTAGCGAGAAAACGCAGATAGACAATCTCAAAATTCATTTTTATTATCAAAATACAGAAGATGGCAAAAAGAGGAGGACTAAAAACGAAAGATTCTATTGCTCTCTTGGAATTTGAAAACTGCATCAAAGACGATCGCATGCGTGCACAAAATAGCTGCACATGTCGAACATGCAAAATTCGTACACACACACACACACATCAGTCAATTTGCATGGTGGCAATCCATAAGAGGGCATAACCATCACGACATATTGTAGAGAAACTGTTCTCCGCACTTAAAGTTCTCTCCTTTAATTGTCACAATTAAGGAGCGCGAGCAACTTACCGACCTGAACGTGTAGCCATCCCATCATAATCATCGTGCATAGCGGCGGCGAAACGACGACACAATCATGGATGCGAGCATGTATGGATCCGGTGCTCATTGCCATAAGCGTTCGAGCGGGCTTCGATGTCGTCGTGTACGTGAAATTTTCATTCTCTGTTCAACTCGGCAGTGGCTTGTGACAGTATCCGTTCACTTGGTCTGTCCATGTCTCACTTGCTCTGCTTCTCTTTGCCAGCTTTTTTCTCAATCGCTTCATTAACACGATAATAAAGCCGTAATTGAATATGGCATCGGTATACGAACTGAAGGATGATGGGTGTGTGCCCTGTCGTACGTAAGCCGGTTCCTACATCGATACAATGCATGTGTATGCATGCGCTTCCGAAGTTAATTACTTTCCGGTCCAAACATGGTAAAGCGGCGAACAATTTAGTTTAAGAAAAGGTGTGTGAGCGTTTCGGATTTTTATTTTGTCGTTTTGTTTTTTTATCTTTCCTATTTTTGGTTAGCTTTGCTCGAGTCTCTGTAGACATTATTTGGGAGATCTTCTTCATCGTCTTACCCCCTTCATGAACAAACGAACAGAAGAAATAAATTTTCTTCTTTTTGTGAATTCCAGTACGCAGACTGATTGTGGCCCCAGACCACTCGTATGCATGCGTGTTATTATTTTTATTGCTGCTAAAATTACTCGTCTGTAAAATAATTAAAAATATCCTCTTTAGTGGATGGCCATTCGTCTTGGAATTAATCATCCTTCCTTAATAATTATAAATATTGACTCGTAATTATCTGACTTTATTGACCGTTGCCGCTTTTATTGCTCTGTTTTGACAATAATCACCATGTCCGCCTCCGCCTATGACACGAACACCAACCATCACCCACCCACCCACCAGCTTACTTACTATCATCATCACGTCCCCGTGCATTCGCAGTTCTTGTCGTTCACATTGCGGCGGAGTCGCAGTTCTTCTCAATGGACCGGCCGAATGAACAGAACGAAAACGGACGAGCTAATGAACGTAGGAACGGCTAAATGAATGAATGAATGAATTTCACACACATCGAAAAAAGGAATAACAAAAAAAAAAAAAAAAAAACAAATCAACTCAAAATAAATGATCAATGGACAAACGGTTCATTGTGAAAATGAATAAATTAAAAAGACAAAAAAATTGTTCACACTTGAAGAAATGATAAAAAGTTTTTACGGACAACAAAAACAGTCATTATTGTTGTTGGTGTGGTGAAATGTGCTCGCTGTGGTGTAATTGTTCGTTTTGCGGTTGTTTTGATTGTTGAATCAAATAATTTTTTTATTTGGTTTCTTTTCCAACAAAAATGATTTTATCGACAAAAAAATCTTAAATTAATTATTTTCATAAAAAAGGATATTAAATTCAAAGAAAACAACAAAAAAAACCAAATCTTGTAATAAAATTTGTCGATTTAAAAAAAGAAAACAGAAAAAAAAACCGGTGAAAATTGTAAGATCCTGGTCAGATTTTCAAAAAAAATTTTCTCCACTTCCTGTTGTTTTTTAAATTTTCTTACATTTTATTAAAGTTCTCCTCAATTCTTTGCAAAAAAATTTTCCTATTTTTTTTTAAACTATTTTCATTTTATCTAATTTAACAGTTGAAGAACAAAACGTTATATTTTAATTATGAATTTTTTTTATTAACTAGAAAAAAAATAAGAGAAGAAAAAATTCAATTTAATTTGGGAAATTTTTATGGAAAATGCAAAGAAAAATTTCTCCAATTTTACAACAAAAAAAAGTTGAAAAAATTACAATAGAAAAAAAAAATTGAAAATTTAGGAAATTTCGGAAAATTAGAAAGAGTCGAAAGGACATTTCAATCTAACCCTTTTAACGGTCGAGAGTATTTTTGTTGTTGTTGTAATACTCGCCCATAGGACGGCAGAAAATTAGTAAAAGTTTATAAGAATGAAAACTTTTGTATAAAATGGAATATAATTTACATCATTAGTTCAAATGGTTGCTATGAAGGCAAGAAATTCTTCTTTGTCGACATTTTGCCACTTATTCCAAAGAGATCTTTGAGTACCTGTAAGAAATATCTGGAAAATTTGTAATGGTGCTGTTGCACATTGGGAAATTTGGGTGTCTTGTAGCTTAGGAGATGTTGTGAAAGGTATTTTATATATATGTTGGTGTCATTTTCTGCTGTAACCCTCGAAATAACAAAACTACACGTTTGATTGTTGTCAAGTTTTTTTTTTATATAAAAAGAACTACAGCGATAATAAATAAAGGCCTTGCGACCGTTAAGGATTAATAAGAAATAAGTGGGAAATTTTTAATTTACAGAAACTCGAAAGAAAAAGAAAATATTCGAACTTTCGGGAAAATTTTCATACACTCAAGCTTGGGGGGGAATTTTAAATTCAATAAAAAAAGAAGGGTAATTTTAAATTTAAAAGTACTCGAAGAAAATCTATATCTCGGAGAAAAATTATATTGTATAATTTGGATTTGAGATCCGAGGGAAATTTTCAATTCCTTTCTTATTAAATTGAAAATGTCACCTTTTTGGGAAATTTCAACTCTAAGGGAATATGGAGGAAATTTTATATTTAATTAAAAAAAAAGGAAAGAAACTTTTCGTTTAGATGAACCAAAAACGGAAATTTTGATCTTTTGGAGGGAAATTTTTATCCACTTCAGATCGGAGGGAAATTTCAATTATTTTTGAGGGAAATATGAAAAATAGAAAGGACATTTTGAATTTAATACGAAAAGGATGAACAATTTGTAAATTATCCAGGTACTGAAAAGGAGAGTTTTAACTCCAAGAGGCTTTAAATTTGGAGTAAAAAGGAGAGAAATTTCAAATTTTGTACAAAAAAAAATTAAAAAGTTTTAAATTTTTTTTGGGAAATTTTAATACACAGTCGAGATCGAAGGGAAATTTCAACTCTAAGGGAATGTGGAGGAAATTTTAAATTTAATATAAAAAAAGGAATGAAAACGTTTAGTTTAGATGAACCAAAAAAGGAAATTTTGATCTTTTGGAGGGAAATTTTTATCCAGTCCAAATCGGAGGAAATTTCAATTATTTTTGAGGGAAATTTGACAAATAGAAACAAAAATTAATTCGGAAAAAATAGAAACGACATTTTGAATTTAATACGAAATGGATGAACAATTTGTAAATGAAGAGGTACTGAAAAGGAGAGTTTTAACTCCAAGAGGCTTTAAATTTGGAGTAAAAAGGAGAGAAATTTCAAATTTTGTACAAAAAAAATTAAAAAGTTTCAACTTTTTTTTTGGAAAATTTTAATACACAGTCAAGATTGAAGGGAAATTTTAACTCTAAGGGAATGTGGAGCAAATTTTATATTTAATAAAAAAAAGGAAGGAAACTTTTAGTTTAGATGAACCACAAAAAGAAATTTAGATCTTTTGGAGGGAAATTTGTATACAGTCCAGATCGGAGGGAAATTATTAATTATTTTTTTCCTGATATTTTGTAGTAGATTTCTTGTCGTGTTGAGGAAAATAAATTTTTTTTTCGGCGGTGTATTTTTTGGTTACATTTTATAGTAGATTTTTTATTTTTGAGAGAAATTTGGTAAATAGGGAAAAAAATGGAAAGGACATTTTGAATTTATTACGAAAAGGATGAACAATTTGTAAATGAAGAGGTACTGAAAGGGAAATTTTTAACTCCAAGCCGATTTACATGTCTAATTTTGTATAAAAAAATTTAAAATTTGGATTTTTTTTGCGATATTTTAAGACACAGTCGTGATCGAAGGTAAATTTCAACTCTAAGAGAATGTGGAGGAAATTTTATAATTAATTAAAAAAAAGGAAAGAAAGTTTTAGTTTAGATGAACCACAAAAAGAAATTTAGATCTTTTGGAGGGAAATTCGTATACAGTCCAGATCGGAGGGAAATTTTTAATTATTTTTGAGAAAAAATTGATAAATAGAAAAAAATAGAAAGGACATTTTAAATTTAATAGGAAAAAGATTAACAAATTCAAGGCCATTTAAATAAATTTGAAAATTTAAATCATTTGTTTACTTTAAGAAAATGTAAAGAAAATTTTGAATTTTTGAAAATTCCTCTCTTTTTTAAGAAATTTGTAAAGTTTTAATTAATTAAATAGAAAAAAGTTAGGAAATTTTTAATTAAGAGATACCGGAAAGGGAAATTTGTAATATATTTGCAAGATTGGAGAAAAATTCTAATTCTGGCCACATATTTCAGGAGCAATGAGCAAAAATTTAAAGCGAAAAGAAAATATTCATTCAATCGGAAATTTAAAGTACTTTTCTAAATGATCCTTGAGCAAATTTTCTTTGGTTTTCGAAATTTCCATCCGATTATTCTGCAAAAATTCTATTTATTTCGATTTTAACCAATTTCACCTGAAACCTTTATACTTTTACCTTAGAAAAGTCAGGTATTTTCCAAGTTATTTCAGTTTATCTGATTTTGCGTCGCTGTTTATCTAAACACAGTCTCTCCGGGGAAATGAATAATTCCATTTCTAAAAGGCCATTTCTGATACAGTCAAATAGAAATTAATAAACTCAAAATACTGCAAATTTAAATAATTAATGAGAAAAATTTCCCAATTATTTGTTTTTTTGATTATTATTAATTGTTTGAAAACAGATTTTGTCAAATAGGAGCAAGACCTAATCCGGGAATGGGTTTTTTTCCATAATTGTTCGCATTTCGTTCGGGGTTTATGATTTCGCTGCCTCGTTTTTGGGTGGGAAATTTTCGTAGAATCAGCTGCAATAAAAATGCTCGATTTTAGTTTATAACAAAGCGCGCTGACAACACTAATAGTATTCACAGAAAGCACAGCAACACCAAAAACAGTTTCAATCGATTTTGTTTCATTTTTTTTACATTTATTTTCGCTAATCCACTCAGAAAAACATTTTATCGAATTTAGACCAATTAAGGTGTATTGAATGTAGGCCGGTACAGTCACGTTCGAGCAACAAAAAAACAACAAATTATGTGTAAGAAAAACATTTCCAAAGAGAACAGAGAGACGTAAGGTAAATGGGAAAAAAACCTTCAACAACAAAATATTAGCAAATGCGTTTGTTTGGGTTGGAGGGGTGTGTGATAGCATCCTTTTAAGTAGCCTGAAAAGGATGAACGAGTGTTTAAGGAAAGAGTAAACGAGAGGAAACGAGAGGAAGCCAGAGACTAAATCAATAGTGTGAGAACTGAAAGATTAACTGAATCGGTTTTTGATTGGACAAGTCGATTGAGTACATACTTTTCACACCTGGTGTACACGTTTATATTTTTCGTCTAGATTAACTGTAATTTTTTTTTTTTTTTGGTAACTCCAAACACAAAACAAAATTAAATTAAAGATAACAAATTCTACTCATTAAAAGGTTAGTTATTTGATATATTTGGGAAAAGGAGAGTTTTTATTGGTGTGGGGGGGGGGGGGGGAGAGGAGGGTTGTATCCTGTTCGTTTTTTTTATTTTTTTTAATACATTTTTTGTTGTATTTAGGAAAATAATTTTTTTTTGGCGATTTCTTTTTTCTTATATTTTGTATTCGATTTTTTGCCATTTATAAGAAAAATACAAATTTTTTTGGTTATATTTTGTAGTAGATTTTTTGTTGTATTTAGAAAAATACATTTTTTTCCTGATATTTTGTAGTAAATTTTTTATTGTATTTAGGAAAATAATTTTTTTTTGACGATTTATTTTTTCCTCATATTTTGTAGTAGATTTTTTACCATTTATAAGAAAAATACATTTTTTTAATCATATTTGGTAGTAAATTTTTTGTCGTATTTAGAAAAATAAATATTTTTTTGGGCGATTTCTTTTTTCTCATATTTTGTAGTAGATTTTTTGCCATTTTTAAGAAAAATACAAATTTTTTTGGTCATATTTTTTAGTAGATTTTTTGTCGTATATAGGAAAATACATTTTTTTTGCTTATATTTTGTAATAGATTTTTTGTCGTATTTAAGAAACTAAAGTTTTTTTCGCTGATTTATTTTTTGGTCTTATTTTGTAGTAGATTTTTTGTTGTATTTAGGAAATTTTAGAGATTTTTTGCATTTTAAAAATTGGAGTAAAATTTCTAACAAAAATTGAATTTTTTTGCAGATCTGCCAACTAATCGTTCTCTGTAGACTTTCTTACTACCTATACTTCGTCCTAATTTCAAACCCCTCCTTTATACTCATTCACCCCCACCCCTTACCCTTAAAATTTTTATTTTAATTTTCGGAAAATTTCTTATATTTATTATTTTTTAAAATAAGAAAAATTAAAAATAGTTTTTCAAGAATTTAAGAAATTTTTTCCATTTATTGATGGTCCGTAAAAATTAAAACAAAAAACCATTCCTTCTTTTGCAAGAAAAATGGGGGAAAAACGGTTTCTAAACTTTTAGCAATTGAAGAAATTTTGTAGTATTTTAATTGAAAAATTCATTAATAGAACTGTTGTTTTTGAAAGTGGTATAAGTGCACTTTTTCATATGCTGAGATATTTAAAAATAATAATTAAAATGAAGTTACATTGTAATGTAAGTACATGCAAAAAATCGAGTATATTAAGAATTAATTCCAGTTAAATTGGTTGGTCGAAAAAGTTCGTGGGGTTTTTTTTTAATAAAAAAGTCAAATAGAGACGCTTAAATCAGAGTATTATAAATCAATGTATTCAAACAAAATATTCTCCATTATTATCAACAATAATTCGTCATTTTCAGTTATTGTAGAAAATCATTTTTAATAAAAAAAAAAGAAGCTAAAATACGTATTGTAACCTAACAATTGTAATAACACAAAATTTGCATATCTCATTGAAGATGCATTAAAGAAATAAATTACAAAAAAAAAAAAAAAATGTCAAAACATTTAATTTAATAGGTTTTTTATTTTGGCTAAAATGTTTTCAGAGGTTGATCCGCCATGATAAGGGGGAGTGGTGGCGGCCTATACTTCGATTTGTTTAAGAGAGGAAGAAAAAAAAAGAAAACCAAAAATTTTCTCTTTTGAAATAATCATACTCACCGATAAGAAATCTATATATTAATATTGGATGAGAAAAACTCTTATCACCCTTCCCCCCCCTCCCCAAGTAAAAACAAACGCATATTCATAGAAATACAAGTGCAAAATAAAAAATAATGGTAAAAAATGAAACAAACAAAAAACGGTAAGAACGACAAAAAAAAATCAAACATTTTCACCTGTTCTATATTTACATCTTTTCCCTCATAGAGGAAAGTCAAATTAATAGTGGAGAAATAAAGAGGGGTTGGGGGAGGGGAAAGAAATGCCGCTTAAAATGGAAAACTATTTTATTATTTTCCATGTTCTCTTTTATACAGTTTTTCTTATGATTTTCTTTATAAAATTGATTGAACTGTAAAATTACCGCTTATAATAACGAGTAGTAGTAAAAAAACACCAAAATTGAAACCAAAAAAAAAACCAATTAATAAGAAAGCATAAAAATGTAAGAAAAAACACAGAAATTCAACGAAAAAGAAACCCTGAAAAAATAAAGTTTAATCGAAACATTTTGGAAAAAAATTATTAACAGTGTACTGAAGAGGGAAAATATAGAAAAAGAAAAAAATTGTACTAGATTAGGGCGAGGGAAGATGGAAAATGTGATGAAAAAAATAGCAACCGGAGAGATAGAGAAACAAATAATATTGAATTATTTGTTGGTGGTGAGAGATGGCATGCATTTGCAAATTGGGGTAACAGAAAGAAACAGTGAATAATGGGAAAAATGTAGGATTGTGAGAGGAGAACGAGCAAAAGAAATGAGAAATAACAAGACTACGAGATGAAAAAGCATGTAGAATGTTGGGAGAAAGAAAGAAAAAATCAAAAAAATCAAAAACTTACTCTCTTCGTCTTATGAACGTTTGCGAGCACAAATTATGCACGTACGCTAATTTCGATTGGACGCGCAACACGAATGAGAACAGAAAGTTTGTCTTTGTTTTTTTTTTTTGCTTATTCTTAGTTGTTTTTGGTTGTTTTTTTTGCTCTCATTTCTATTGTTTGTTGTCAAAATAGTTACAACCCTTACAACAGCATCAAGTAAAATTATGAAAATTCTTAAAAATTGCGTAAATTTATTGGAATTTTTTTTCCCTAATTTTTGTTTCATTTTTTTAAGCTAATAGTTTTTGCTTAAAACCTCACAACAGCTATTTTGTGAAAATTTTTCGACAATAAAAATGTACTATTCTTAAAAATTTCCATTAAAAAACTTACTGTTCGATTTAAAAACTTAATATTCTTAAAAATTTCCTATTCGTAAAAATTTCGACTTAAAAATTTAATATTCTTAAAAATTTCAATTCAAAAACGTTTATTTATATTTTCAAAATTTCGATTTAAAAATCTTAAAAGAATATTACGCTGATCGTGCAATTAATCGATTTTGACTCGAGGAACAGCAACTTTTCATTGTTTGATTTAAAAATGTTTTATTCTTAAAAATTTTGATTTAAAAATTGACTATTCTTGAAAATTTCATTTTAAAAATTTTTATTTGCCATTTTTTTTTGTTACTTTTAAGGCGGATTTTTTTTAAAAATTTTTGAATTTTATTTTTGAACTTTTCCAATTTTTTTGTTAAATAATGCGTAGGTTTTCTTTTATGATTCAATATTGTTTTCTTCTTCTTATGAAAATGCTTTCAAATATGAAGAAAACTTATTTTTACAAACCATTTTGTTTTGTATTTTTGCTACTTACAACAATAAATCTCAACTAAAAGGTTCTGTATTGCATATTTTGGCACGTGTAGTTCTGTCATTTGACAGCTGTCAAACGTAAATATTATTTGCTAAGCTTAACATGTGCCGTTTTACAATATGGGGATCGTTTAACAACTTGTTCAAATTGTAAAACATTTCAAAAAAAGTGTGGATTTTTCTATAGCTATGTTTCGCACTTTAGGAGGATTCTTAAAACCCACAAGTGACTGTCTGAAGGTGAATTTTGGTCTGCAAACTGTTTTTCTTTTAGTGTGAAGAAGCAAAGCTTGTTACCGTCAATTCTGAGCCATATGGTCGTATAATAACCGACTTTTTTTGTCCCGAACTTGAAGATTTCAATCTGGGTCATATGTGGTTTCTACAAAATGTCGCCAAAATCTATATAACACGGCAAAACATTCACTTTATTGCACGAAAAATTCCCAGGATGCGTTATTTCCAAATTTGATAATATCAAATGGCATCCAATATTAATTTTTTTTGTTGTGAGGCAGACAATCCTCAAAATTTAGAGCTTTAACATTCATCAGGTAATTGTCAAATGTGCGCGCAGGTCATCAAAAATCACCTCAAAAGGAATTTTTCCATTTATAAAAAAAAATTATTAAAAACTTTCCACAGCAAAAATTGGTTAATTCTCAAAAATACAAAATTATCTTTACAAAAATTTAAATTTTAACTACATTTTTTTTCTCGATTATTCACGACTGTTTGTTTTTAAAAAAATACTACTTTTTTTGAAAATTCCTTAAATTTTTTAAATTTTTGAAAAATCATAAAGAGTACTTTTAAAAGTAGCAATTTTCTTATGAGAAAATTTTACAAATTTAATATATTTTGTTAAGGTTAAATTAAAAAACCTAAAATTTTGATTTAAAAATTTACTATTCTTAAAAATTTCAATTCAAAAACGTTTATTTATATTTTCAAAATTTCGATTTAAAAATGTCAAAATTATATTTACGCTGATCGTGCAATTAATCGATTTTTGCTCGAGAACCAGCATCTTTTTATTGTTTCATTTAAAAATTTCGATTTAAAAATTGACTATTCTAAAAATTTATTATTCTTAAAAATTTCAATTCAAAAACGTTTATTTATATTTTCAAAATTTCGATTTCAAAAATGCCAAAATTATATTTACGCTGATCGTGCAATTAATCGATTTTTGCTCGAGAACCAGCAACTTTTCATTGTTCGATTTAAAAATTTACTATTTTGTAAAGAATGCTACTTTTGATTATACCAAAAAGCAACTCTACTAAAAAGGATAACCTCTTATAGGAGGACGAAATCATTTTGTATCTTGTTTTCTTTGAAATGCAATAAAAAAATTAAACTACAATAACTAATAACAGTAGTTGTTAGTACGAATAATAATAAATAATATTAGCTGTTGTTATCACTAATCACCTTGAATAGCTGCTCTCAATTTACTCAATAACATTTTTTTTTCTTGCCATCAAATACGTTCGCTTCTTTTTTTTTTAATCGAAAAATTACGTTTTTTTCTAATATTATACAGAAAATGTTGAAAAATATTTTTAAAAAAATACCTAATTACTATTATTACGTAATGGTTTCGATTTGTTTGTGAAAATTTTCTTTTGATTCTCGTTTGTTTTGTTGGAAGTACACTTGAAAATTATTGCCATCGAAATGAGATTATTTTCACGTCAGTATCTGATTGGGGGGAGTCTTTAGTATGTCTGTATGGTCGGGTAAGTGGGTATGAGTGAATGTTTGTCTCTGTGTGGAGTACTTGCGTAATCAAAAATGACCAGATAAGAGATAAGTAAGCAAGTGAGTTGAATTTCATAACAAATTTAAACTGACCGACTTTATTAATAATTAAGAGTAAAAATTTTTAATTACAGAAGAAAACAAAACCATTTTAATTACCAAAAAGGTATTAATTTTTTATTGTTTGTATGCGAAGAAAAAAACGCCCAATTTATACGATTTTTTAATATTTTTATTTAAAGTAAAAAACATTTAAAGAAAACAGAAAAATATATTAAAAAAAAGGACATTTTTCCTTTTCTTTGGATTTTCCTTAGATTATTTGTAATATTTTTTTATTTAAAAAATTTTCCAATTAAAAATTTTTTCTTTTTTTTTGCTAAATATTTTCTTAAAAATTACTATTTTCTATAAAATTTTATACATTTTCTGTTTAATAGTTTTCCCATTAAAATGGTAGAATTTCCCTTTAAAAAATCAAACATTTTTCCTTAAAAAATTTATAAATTTATTGAAAAAAAAAATTATTGATCCTTTAAAAATTATTGATATTTTTTCTTAAAATTTCATAATTTTAAATAAAATTTATAGAAAAAATTCAGAATTTTTAAAATTTTCCATTTAAAACCTTTTCTTAAGTTTTTTTTATATTTTTTTTTTGCTTAATATTATATTTTTTACTAAAAGTTTCCCCTTAAAAAACTTACTAAAATTTACCAGTTTCTTTTTTTCAAGATATTTTCACAAATTTTGCAAAAATTTTCTTTGAAAAAAATTTCTTATTTTTAACATTTTCCATTAATTATTAGAACACGGAAATTTTTTTAAACCCCCCAAAAAAAAATTATTTTGTATTTTAGTAAATTTCAAGTTTTTTATTTAAAAAAGAAAACAAAAATTTGTCCACTTTTAAAAATGTTCCCCTTTAGAAAAAAAACCAAAATAAAAAAAAAGTTCGTTCTTTCTTGGGCAGAAAATATACTAAAATTATAATACGATACGGAGAATATTAGCAAGGATGACACACAAAATCGTGAAGTCTTCCATATTTGTCTTATCTCAACACACCCAAATCTGTCAACTAAATTGAGAACAATCTTTGTTGAAAATTGCTATCAGTTTTTCGAATCGGCGCGATACTATCATCCTTACTGACAGCCAAGCCCCTCTCAAGGCTATTGACGACGGCCCACCGAATGATCCTGTACTCAACGAGATTCGTCGTAACTAACCACCACCTTTTTTAACAATAAGACTGTTTAGTTGAGGTGGGTGCCGGAAATTATGACAAACGTTGTACAGACTGGACGAGTAGTCCAAAAGACTTACTACCTTTACTGAAATTCTGAGCCCAAAACTGTTCAGAATCCGGGCCAGGGCGTATGAACTACAAACGCCCTTTGGTTAATTCGGAATTTCTTTCAGGTAGGCTTCTTCTCATTGTAGAGCTCCTAGATCGAAAAATTTCCTTTAAGAGTGCCCTTTCGGATTTAATCAAACATTCTAACATGTTCCATCAAATCAAAAATATACCCTAACTGATCTAGGCTACTAAAAACAGGCCAGCTTCACTTAGAAAATGGTTCCTGGATCATGTCCAAAGCTTAGATCACACCCCATGTCCTGCAAAGTGTTTGTGGCCAAATCGTGCAATTCTACGAACACCTCAAAAATATATTTCGCTGATGGTGCAATTAATCGATTTTTTTCTCGAGGACGAACAATTTTTGATCGAGCATGCTCGTCATTTAAGCGTTGTTTATTTTGGTTTAAAAAAAAGTATGGAATATTTGTGTTGAAATTAGCATTGAATTAAATGTTAAAATAAAATATAAAATGTTTACTAAAGTAAATTAATGAATGTGAAGACGTTATTCATAATAAGAACAGCAGCGATCAAGTAGAGAATTCATCAATAGAAAATGCATGAATCATTTGCGCGATCAAAAATATATTCGAACATGTTGAAAGTCCTTTTTGGTCACGTAAATTGCTCGTTTAATTATTCTGTCAGATATTCATTCAAGCGATTACATTATAACTAGACTGCACGTGCAATGCACGAATTTTGTTTGTGGCTCACCTCAAGCATTGGAAGCATGTGTAAAATACTACCCATACTACAATACAAGCAAAACGCTATCCCAAACACGAGTAAAATTTTTACATGCTCGCGTATATATTTCAGTATCAGACGAGTAAAAAAACAGGAAAATTTTATCTTTAAATTGTGCATTGCACGAACCGTCTAATTTTAGATTACCTTAAAAAAAACCTAAAAAAATATTTAAATTTCCTAACAATAAATTTGTACATTTTTTAAAATTCTGACACACTTTCCCCCCTTCCCCTCCGCACGAACAAGGAAAAATTAACTAAAGTTTTACCATTTTGAAATTGATAATTTCAACAACAAAAAAATTCATTATTTTTTCAAATATTTTCCCACATTTTTAAGAATTTTCTATAAAAAAAATTATTTCCAAATAAAATTTTTGCACAAATAGTCTAATCTCAGCTTAAACGACCTTACCTAAAAAAAACGAAAAATTTCAAGCACTAGCAAAATTCTTACATGCTTGCGCGGACGAATAAAATACGGGAAAATTTTCCCCTTAAATCGTGCATTGGACGAACGGTTAAAAAAAAACCCAAAAAATTAAAATTTCTTAACAATAAATTTGTTCATTTTTTAAAAATTCTGATACACATTCCCCCTTCCTCTCCGCTCAAAAAAAAATTTAAGTTTAACGTCTTTGAAATTGATAATTTGAAAAATTTCTTTTATTTTTTTAAATAATTTCCTACCATTTTTAAGAATTTTCTATTAAAAAAAATTAATTCTCAATAAAATTCACTATTTATAAAATTTTCACAAAAATTTTCCATAAAAAATTTACTATTTTTAGACTAAAAAAATTTCCAAGTTCTTTTCATTTATTAAAAATAAATAAAATATAGAAAATCTTTAATGGTCTTATAAGAAAAAAGTAATTTTTTGTTTGCTTTAAATAAAATAAAAAAGAATTGTGTTTTTCTTATTAAATTCCATTAAATATTCATAATTTTTTGGAAGCAAAAATTTTCATAAAAAAAAACACAAATTTTTCAGTTCTTAAAATTTTCTGTAATGTTTTTTTTTTTTTTTTGAAAAAGTATAAAATTAAAAAAGAAGAAAAAAAAGAAATTTCTCGAATTTTCACACCGTCTTATATTGAAAAGAAAATGTGCAAAAAGCAATTGTGAGCAACTTTTCAGCACGACTGTACATGCAGAATATGATGAAATTCCATTTATTTGTTTTGGTTTTCCGCCATTAATTAATTTTCATTTGTTCTCTTTCTTTTTGCTAAATTCTACTTACTCTCTTAACGTAACCAACCATCGAAAAAGGAAGCAAACAGAAAAACAACTTAAAACAATGCGAATAATCACCTTTTCTCACAGAATATATAAAATTTCACAAAAAAAATATATAAATTTCGGATGGGGAAGGGTAGATGACTTAATGACCCTAAGTGAAAAAAATAGTCCCGAAACTAAAATTGCCTAATTGGCGAAAGAAAAATTATTGTGCAATTTTAATTAGTAGAGAAAGAAAGAAAATAATTTACGCAATGACACCAATTTTAGGGGGGGGGGGGGGTGGGTAGGTGGAGGTTGCGTTGGCAAAATAAAATGTTTGTAAATTCAGAAGAAAGGAGTACCAAGCACAAATAAAGAGAATACAAAAAGACTGAGAGAAAAAAAAATACTAGACAATTTTTTAGCCAATCGCAATGGCAGAATTATTGTTCTTTTCTGAAATTAACTACGCCTACACGCGCAAAAAACGAAATTTCACAAAAACCGTATTTACGGTTTTGTGCACACATCCAACATTCATCCAACATTTGCCCAATTAAACCATAAACACGCACACACACACACACACACTAACCCGCATTCGATGTGATCATAATTTCTAGAAGAACAAGAAAAAAAAGAAGAAAAAAAACGACGAGGAGGAGGCGGTCACTGCTTATTGTTGATAGCAAAAAAAAAAACTTTTAAGGTGTTGCCATTTGGAAATGTTTCCTTCCTTTATTTTCTTAAGCGTTTCAACTTGCCAACCACCACCTCCGCCCACCCCCTACTCCCCCAACACCACGTATGGTATTAGTTGTTTTGTTTCATTTCTTTTTTCCTTCCATTATGAAATCTTCTTTAATTATTTTTTAATATTTTTTAATTTAAGATTTTTTTTATTATTTGTTTCAAAAGTTTTTGCGAAAATTTTATTTTTGTTGGCATTTGTTTTTTTGTATAGATTGCATGTTGAAGGAGGGGCGGGGGGTGGTTTGGCTATATATTTAATTTTATTTTCTTCATTTATTTACGATTGAAAAAAGTGTGTTTTCTACAATAATTTGCGGTAATTTCTCCCTGAGGTCGTTGGTGTACCGGTTACATTAGTTAATTAATAATTTCACCTTCAATATTAATATTGTTTATGGTTTTTAAACCATTTTTTTTTTTTTTTTTTTTTTGGAAATTTCCTTTTAATTTGGATTTTATTTTTGGATTAAAAAACCGTGTAAAATATAATAATTTAAAAAGGAAAATGACGGAAAAACTAATAATTCATTCTCTCGAAAATGTAAATAAAAAAAAAATGGCAACAAAATGGAGAATTTACTGAAAATAGTAAAAAAAAATGGCGTCAAAATTTGAGAACCCACTCGAAAAAGTGAATAAAAAATATTGCCACAAATTGGAGTGTCGCAGGGGAAAGGAGAATAGGCTAAAAAATAAATTTTTAATGCAACGTTGAAAAATCAAATAAAAAAAATAAAAATTTTAAAATTGAAACACTAAAAAATTTTGGTTAAAAAATTAGGAAGCACATGTTAAAAATTTGAGTAGAAAAATTAAATATTTTTCATAGTTTTCTTTTTTAGTATTATTTATTTTTTTTGGAAAATATTTTCCTTAAGAAATTTTTTATTCAGTAAAAAAAATCGATTTCAAAATTGAGAACCCACTCGAAAAAGTGAATAAAAAAATGGCCGCAAAATGTAGAATTCACTCAAAATAGTAAAAAAAATGGCGGAAAAAACTAGAACTCACTCGAAAATGTAAATAAAAAAAAAGGCTACAAATTGAATAATTCACTCAAAATAGTAGTATGAAAAAATGGCGGACAATAAAATGAAGAATAGGCTAAGAAATAAATTTTTAATGCAACTTTGAAAAATCAAAAAAAAAAAAAAAAAAATTTTAAAATTAAAACACCAAAAAATATTGGTTGAAAAATTAAACATTTTTAAAATTTTCTTTTTCGTTATTTTTTTTTTGGAAAATCTTTCTTTAAGAAATTTTTGAGTAAATAGTAAAAAAATGGCGTCAAAATTGAGAACCCACTCGAAAAAGTGAAT
Organism: Atherix ibis; assembly: GCA_958298945.1. NCBI lineage: Eukaryota > Metazoa > Arthropoda > Insecta > Diptera > Athericidae > Atherix > Atherix ibis. Next base: position 8,482,422 of record OY282610.1, read on the forward strand.
TAATAAAATGGCAAAAAATTGTAGAATTTACTCATAATAGTAAAAAAAAATTACGCAAGAGAAACTAAGAAATAAATTTTTAATGCAACTTAGAAAAATCAACAAAAAAAATTGAAATTAATAAAATAAAATATTTAAAAAATTAAAAAACACTTTAAAAAATGTACAATAGATGAAAAATTAGTTAAATTATTTACACAAATTTTTAACATTTTTTAACACATGTTAAAAATTTGTGTAAATAAATTAAACATTTTTAAGATTTTCTGTTTTGGTATTAATTTTTTTTGGAAAATATTTTTCTTAGGAAATTTTTGATTCAGAAGAAAAAAAAAATGGCGTCAAAATTCAGAAATAAAAAAAATGGCCACAAATTGAAGAATTCACTCAAAATAGTGGTACGAAAAAATGGCGGACAATAAAATGGAGAATAGGCTAAGAAATAAATTTTTAATGAAACGTTGAAAAAGTTAAAAATTAATAATATTAAATATTTGACAAAAAAACAGGTTTTAAATTATCTCAACAAACAAAAAAACAAAACCAAAATTAAAACACTAAAAAAATTAGGAAGCACATGTTAAAAATTTGAGTAAAAAAAATTAAATTTTTTTAAGAATTTTTATTTTTGTTTATTTATTTTTATGAAAATATTTTCCTAAAGAAATTTTTGATTCAGTAGTAAAAAAATGGCGGTAAAAACTAGAACTTAACATACTCAAAAAATTTAATAAAAATATGACCCAGAAAAGTAGAATTCACTCCAGAAAGTGAATAACAAAATGGCGGAGAAAAAAAATGGAGTATAGGCTACGAAAATGGAAATTATAAAAAAAAACGAACAAATAAAATATTTTAGTTGAAAATTTAGAAAGCACACGTGAAAAAAATTTATTAAATTTTTTTTTATAAGAAATTTCGTTTTAACATTTCTATTAAAAAATTTTCACTTTTCCCTTCTATTTATTTACAGAATTATAACACAGCATCAGTTATTTATTTGATATAATATTAAAAATAGCATAAGCTGGAAAAAAGGGGAAGACCAATAGAAAGTCAATGCCAATAGAAGAAACAGTAAAAAAAAATAATTCAGTGCCTTAAAAAAAAAAATGAAACAAAAGTTTTTGTGGGAACATTTCTAATAATAAAAAGCAAAATCAAAATTCAATACCAAAAAGTGATACGGAAAAAGAATGGAAAATAACATGACGAATTGGTCCTGAAACCATTTTGGACTTAGCACAAAGGGAAAAAAACAAAAAAAAGTGTTTTGGTCCGTAATTTACGCCATTTTTTTTTTTGTTGGCAAGGAGAGATAAATCAAAATCAATGCAATTAATTAAAAAGTTAACAAAATGTTTTTACCAGATATAAAAAAATGGCGAAATACCAAAAAAAATCCCAATAAGCATTTATTATTAAATGAAAATTTCACATATCACAATTTATTCAAAATCAGAATAAAATAAACAAAACTGAGTGAAAACAATTTCAACAAAAAAAAATTTCAATTAAAAACTACCTTAACAAAAAAAAAACTAAACTTTTATAATAAAAAATAGTATGCCTTGTCTACCTGCCTGGACTGCCTTATAAATACCAAAAAAAAAAATAGAAAAAAAAGTGTTCATTATAAAAAATCGATAGTGTATTAAGTCGATAGTGTCGCGTATTTGTTTTTTTTTTTTTGGGGGTGGGTGAAGAAGAATAACTTTTAATGGTGTTTTTTTTTGTGTTTTGATGTGTGGTAAAAATAAGAAAATAAAATCGAACTCGAATGTTTTGGAAAAGTTCGACAAGAAAACATTTAGTTTTAGTCAATAATGGCGTCCTTTAAATGGTAAAAAATATTTTTAAAAATAAAAAAAAGTGCCACTTTGTAAAGAGAAAAAGATTTTTATAGCAAAAAAAAACAACTATTTTTAAATTACGAAAATTCATTTGAATTTTAAAACGAATAAAATTAACCAAAAATAAAATTAAAATAAAAACATAACAAAAATATCTCTTTCCCAACAAAACCAAAGCATTTAATTTTTTTTTCGTTTGTTTTTTTTTCTTTCTTTCCCACGACTGATAATAAAATTCGATTTTACCTATTTTACAAAAAAAACAACAAATTCCATCATTAATAATAATTAAATATAAAAATAATAAACCAAAATTTCAAAAACTAAAAAAAATATAAGCTGAACACACACACACACACACTTATACAAACACAAATAGGAAAAGAAAAATTGAACAAAAAACTGCTAGAAAAGAAACCGCAAGAAAAAAACTGCTAGAAAAGAACTGCAAAAAAACTGCTAGAAAAAAACTACAAGAAAAAAAACTGCTGGAATTTGGTAAAAATCGAATAGTTTTGATAATTTTTTTTTCAATGTCAACTAACACCTCACATCGAAAATTTCCTAATCGATAAAATAATTTATTTTTGAGAATATTGCCTTAATTATAATTAAAAGAACACCTTTATAAAAAAAAAAAAACAAAATAATCAAAATTACATTAATTATAATAAAAGATCATCGATTAAAAATTCCGCATATAACATGAATTGCAATAAAAATTTGACGGTTCTCACAACAACAACAACAACAACAGCAACAACAACGAAAATCACTAATAATAATAATAATAATAATAATAACATTATTAACAGAAATATTAATGGCAACAATAGCAGGTACTACTACGGCAACAGTTATAATAATAGCAGTTCTAGCAGAGAGAATCAGAACGATTGCCGCCAGTGTATAAAGCACAGCCACAGTTACAGCTACAGCCGTAGCCACAGTAGTCAGGAGGCAATCGCTTCTGTTGACAATACAATTAAGGATAAAGTTAGCAACAAAAATTCGCATTATGAAAATAATCGGAGAAAAAATCAACAACAACAACAACAACAACAACTGCAACAAAAAAGTTCAACGTCAATTCGGGAGGATCTATTGGCAACAGAAAGTTTACCATCATTTCTGAGATTGGCGATAGCAATGATAAAGAAAACCGAAACGAAAACGGAAACGGTAACCGTAACAGAAACAGAAACAACAACACCGAAAAGGTTGATAGGAACAGGAGCAGACGAAACTGCTGTAATCATGTCAGCAACAGAGTCGGAGTCGGCGTTAATGTCAACAGCAACGACACCAACGACAACTGCACCAACAACAACAAATCATCATCATACAAAATGTTGCTGTTCCACTACTTCTGTTAGTTCCTCTTGTTGCCGATCTTGTTCTGCGTCTTCTTCTTCGTGTTCCGTCAGTTCCTTTTGTTGTTGCTGCTGTTCCAGTTGTTGCTGCGCCTGTTCCTTATGTTCCTGTAATTCCATAACAACAAAAATTGCTGTCGAATCAGGATTTTACAAATTTCTTGGCAGATTTTCAGGTAAGTTTATTAAAAAAATTTCACATTTTCACCATTTTTTCTTGTTGGTTTTTTTTTTATTCAACAAAAAATTCATATTATTTTCTTCTTTTGTTTGTTTATCATGTCGACTATTAGGTTTTGTGCCGTTGAACTTTTAAGCTGTACTCTCCTTGTGGAGCGGTGTAGCCTCATTTCTATTTTATCTTCAAAAAGTTGTTCTGTTGGATTTTCCTCGTTTTTTCTTCTTCTTGAATTTTACAATTTTACTATCGACCAATTTACATTTTCAAACCACACGCAATCAAATCATCTAACATCAAAGGAGCATGAGTTAGTTGTAAAAGGACTCGTAATTATGTGCCACTGCCACCTAATTTTGGACTTTTTGAAAAAAAAAAAATGAAAAACAATTTAAATAAAAACCAACGAATTTGATGGCAAAAGAAAATTTCCCTTTATTTATTTTAAGTGGAAAATCGTTTGAAAGAAGAAGAAAAAATTATGCAAAAATGTAAATCAATAAAAATCAACGATTCTGTTCTCTCTTTCTCTCGTGTTTCACTAATTTCAGTTAAAATTAATTTTAAAAAAGTTTTAAAAAATATTAAAAATATGGGCTCCTTTGTGCCCGAACGGCGGCGGCGGTTTGATTTTATTGCTATTCAAAAGCTGCCAAAACTTTGTTGCCGTCTCAGCGGCCGTAAGGATATATTTCTGTCTCGTTTAGCAGCGCAGTATGACGTTTGGTAGCTCTTATACCATTTCTCTTCTATCTCTATCCTTCTTTCCACCTTCTCTCTATCGCTCCTTATTATTACTTTAAGTATTTTTTAATTAATTTTTTTGTAGTCCCCAAAAATTTTGATAATTTTTTTAAAGGACGATTGCAAGCCTACCGTACTAATAATTCTAAAATGAGTTTAAGACGATTAATGGGCAAATAAATTCTTATTAAATTTTGGAACCTATTTTTTTTAAAGATATTTTTTGCAACAACACAACCGATTCCGCTTCTTCCCACCGTTCCCCTACCACCACGCCTTGTCCAAAAAAAAAAAAATCAGTTTATTTGACGTCAAGGAAAAAATGTTCTCTTATTTTTTGTTTCATAAAAAAATAGAACTTTATTGCCATACAATTTATTCAAAATTTTTATTGGATTTTGTTGCTATAAAAAATAAGAAATATTCAAAATTTCCCTTCTAGGATTTTTTACATAAAAAAAAAAGTTTGTCGCTATAAAAATAACTCAAAATTTTCATTTTAGTTATTTTTGACCATAAAAAAATGGATCTTGCTATAAAAAATATTCAAAATTTCCCTTTTATATTTTTTTTCCATAAAAAGTGAATGCTATAAAAAATATACAAAATTTCCCTTTTGGTTTTTGTCCTATAAAAAAGGAATTTTTTGCCATAAAATATATCCAAAATTTCGTTTTTTCTTTTGTTTCCATAATAAATGAATCTTTTTGCTATAAAAAAAACAAAATTTCGCTTGTATTTTTTTCCCCATAAAAAAAGGAATTTTTTGCCATAAAAAATATTCAAAATTTCGCTTTTAGTTTTTCTCCTATAAAATATATTCAAAATTTCCTTTTTTGTTTTCTTTCCATAAAAAAGTTTGCCATAAAAATATATTCAGAATTTCCTTTTTTATTTTCTTTCCGTAAGAAAGCAATTTTTTGCCATAAAATATATTCAAAATTTCCCTTTTACTTTTCTACCCAAAAACAAAGGAAATGTTTGCCATAAAATATATTCAAAAATATCCTTTTTTATTATCTTTCCACGAAAAATTAATTTGTTCCTATAAAAAATATTCAAAATTTCCCTTATTTTGTTTTATTTCCACAAAAAATGAAAAATCTTTTTTTTTAAATTTATTTCACATAAGAAAATACTGAAATTTTTAAATAGTTCTTCAATTGACATCACCATTTAACCAACTTCTTTACGCTTTCACCTCATCTTTTATCCTTTTCCTTTCTAATTTCAAAGTAATCTTAATTAAATTCAAATTTTTTACCAAACGAAAAAAAAAAAAACTAACAAACTAAATAGCGTTTTTCTCACTTTTTTTTAAATAAAAATTAATTTATCTTCTAAGAATAAGGTGGTTTTTTTTTAAATATATTTAAAATAAGAAATTAATAAAAATTGTTAAAAAGAAACAGAAACTTTCGATAATGGAATTTTTAATAGACGAAGTTTCATCACTGAAAAATGTTTGCTGAGCACCCCATATTGGGTTCGAACGGGTGATGGTAAGGGAAGTCTTGTATTTTTAAGGAAAGATGGGTTATTTTCGTTTTCTTTGCATTGGAATTTTCCAATTTCATATAATATAAATTTCGAATTGATTGCTGATGTGTCCGACAATTGCAAAATACAATAATAATGACTAAGCGTATGTTTATTTTTTCTTCGATTTATTTTTCGATTTTCCAAAATATTACTCATACACTTTTCATTGAATTGTTTCTTGTTCGCAATTAAATTCAAATTAATATACATTTTGTATTTTTTAATACAAAAAAAAAATTAAAAAAATTCGTAAATTTTAATGATTTTTTCAAAATTAATTTTTTCCCTTTTAAAACTTTCTTAATTTTTCTTAATAATATATTTTAAATTTTATTATTATTTAATCGACTCTACAATAATATGGAAATTTCCCCCTTTTCAATTGGGAAATTTTTGTTTTTTTCTCTCTTAAATATATACTAAAATAATTTCGAAATTTTTTATACTAATTTAAAACATTTCTACTTGAAAGATAAAAATCAGAAATTTTTAAAACATTTCTACTTGAAAAAATTAGCCCACTTACGTCATTGCGAATAACCAAATTAACTAATCTTATCTGAAATAGAACGCAAGATGGCTCCGGTTACTGACTGACAGAATGGCTGAATGGCTGTGTGAGAGAGCGCGTCCAATAATCGTTATTAAATAGTAAAAATGGCGACAATATTTATTGTTATCGTTTCTATCTCATTTATTCCCAATAGAAATTGCCTTTATTGAAATGCATTGATTCTATTATCATTAATTCTATCAATTAATCCACACACTCTCAAAACAAACACTAACTAATTACAGAATTCATTCCAATGAAAAAAGAAAATGCAACTTTAAAAGTTTTTTTTTTTTAATAAATAATTTAATTTATATAAAAAATAGATTGTTTTGAATAAATAAAATAGTAAATGTACGCAAAAGATTGGTTTTTTTTCTTGTCGATCTAATTTGCTGGTTAAATACAATAAAAAACATGCATTTGAACTCCTTCCAATTCGCATTACCAATCTCATTTGAATGGAACTGGTTACACATCTGGTACCAGTATCATCTATCTATAAAAGAAGCAGTTCGAACGTACCTGCACACATCTTTGGCTTATGGAGGTACGTACATACACACTCTCTGATCGTATGGATTTGTCCAGTCGGATACGATAAGGTATGCATGTGTGTTTTGTGGGTGCGCATGCATGCATCCCGCCGCAACGCTGTCCTTTGCCTTCATGGCATTTATTACATAATAATTCGATGAGTTTTTTTTTGTTTGTTGATTAATTTTCGTTTTTGCCTCGTAATCAGCTGCTTTTACTTACGCTCCCATATAGACTCTCCTCTCTCATCTTTCTGTACGTTTAGTTTTGTACTCGCTGAACCTTCGCGTCTCTCTGCTCGTCGTTTTACGTTTAATGGTAGTACGAACACAATTCCGACGGCAACTGCCAACCAACTGAACTGCAAATTGTGTCATAAATTAAACGAATTTCCTCCGAATTAACCAATTAAATACAATTTCAATAATAATTTCTTTTCTATAAATGATTTGTTTCCTTCAATATTTTAATATAACCACAAATTACTTTATTTCTTGTTCATTTTAAACTGTCCAACAGCAATCCTGCCATATATAAAAAAAAAAAACGCTGAATGGTATGGTAATACTTGAACTGCAACTGAAAAAAACGAAACAGTCAGAGTTCTGTGCATCCCCTTTAGACTGTGAGAGTTTTAAACTTTTGACAGTACCAATTACACTGCAGTTTTCTCATATTCGATTTGGTTTTTTTTTTTCATCTACTATCTCAGCCACCTTCTGGACAAACTGAAAAAGAAGGTTTTTGATTAATTGTAAATTAAATTCTTATTGTGATTATTTTTTTAAATGAGGTTTTAATAAATATTTTTTTTTTAAGAATTTTTTTTTAACGTCCAAATATGAAAAGTTTCTCAATCGATATCAGATAAGGTAAAAAAAAAAAATGCCCGCAAGATTGTGCAGTAAGTGAGAAGTTTCATTTTGTTAAGAAAAAAAAAGCAAAAAGAAAACTATCGTGAAATGAGAAAGAAAATCAATAAACGAGACAGGAGAATTGGGTTTTTTTTCCAGTCTGTCTCACACCTTTTACTGTTATTTGCCACCTCATCGTCTTGTTATTTTCACCTCAATTTCATTTTTCTTATGTGGAAATTGTTTTGATTGGCACACAAACAAAATTTTTAATAACAATTTTTATGCTCATTACAATTTTTATAAATTTTTATTAAATTTATACAAAAAAAAAATGTTTAGCCGGTTTTTTTTGTTATTGTTTAAATTCAAATATGAAATTTTATAGTTTTTCGTAAACATTTTTTAATTTTTTTTTAATTCTTATGCAATTTTTAGTTTTTTTGTTAAGTTTTTTTTAATAATTTTTTTTTTAAATTTAATTTGGAATGATTTTTAATTGGATTTTTTTAAGGATTTTACACGTTTTTTTTTCAATTCAAATCCGAAATTTTTTAATTTATTTTTATTTTTAATAAAATTTTCTTCTTTTTATGCAATTTTTAATAAATTTTCTTTTAAATTTGATCTTGAATGATTTTTAATTGGATTTTTTAGGGGTTCCCACGTTTTTTTTTTTCAATTCAAATCCGAAATTTTATAATTTTAAGTAAATTTTTTAATTTATTTTTATTTTTAATTAAATTTTCTTCTTTTTATGTAATTTTTAGTTTTTTTAATAATTTTTTTTTAAATTTAATTTTGAATGATTTTTAATTGGATTTTTAGGGGTTCCCACGTTTTTTTTTCAATTCAAATCCGAAATTTTATAATTTTAAGTAAATTTTTTAGTTTATTTTTATTTTTAATTAAATTTTCTTCTTTTTATGCAATTTTTAGTTTTTTTTAATAAATTTTCTTTTAAATTTTATCTTGAATGATTTTTAATGGGATTTTTTAGGGGTTCCCACGTTTTTTTTTTCAATTCAATTCCGAAATTTTATAATTTTAAGTAAATTTTTAATATTTTTATTGATTTTTTTTTACTTTTTATGCAATTTTGCGTCTTTTATTTTGTTGGTTGTTTTTTTAATAATTTTTTTTTTAATTTGATCTTGAATGATTTTTCTAAGGTTTTCTAGTTTTTTTTCTCGTTTAATTGAAATTTGAGTTTTAAGAAATTTTTCATCAACTTTATTTTTTTTTATTAATGCCTTTATTAATTTTTTTTTTTTTTTGTAAATTTTTGTATGCAAAATATAAAATTTTCCCTAATTAAGAAGTTATTTTTATGAAGATTTTTTTTTTTATTAAATTTTATTTCTATATTTATTGGTTGATTTTTCAAATTCAAATTCGAAATTTCATTATTTTTAGTAAATTTTCAAAATTTTTCTATATTTTTAGTGTGATTTTTAATAAAGATTTTTTTCATCGTAACTTGAAATTATTATGTTTTTAATTTTAAATTGATAGTTTTTTCTTCAAATAGTTTAACATTCTTCCTAAATTAAATCCGTTTTAACTAAGAGAAAATTTTATTTAAGAAAAAAGAAACAAAAAAGTTTACAATTTAAAAAGAAGAATTGATTTTAATTAAAAAATTTTAAAGTTATTTTTTGAATTTTGAAGGTAGTAATTTTTATCAGTTTTCAAAAATATAGTTTTGGTTTTTTGAACGTACTCAAAATTTTATTTCTAAACTTTTTACAATTTTTAGTAAATTTGCAAAATTTCTTCATTTTTCTTCAACTTTTTTTAAAAATATTTGTTCAATTTTTAATACAATTTTTTTTTTGTTTTAAAAAAATCCTAGAGTTGTGTTTTACTTAATTTACTTTAGTTTTCCTAAATAAAATAAATTTTCATTCATTTTAATTAAATTTACAAAAAGTTTTCATTCGGTTTTTTTAAAGTAGGTAAATTTTTTTTAAATTTTTATTTGTCGATTTTTGGTTTTTTTTTTAAACTCCAAATTTTATAATTTTAAGTAAATTTTCAAAACTTCTTTTTTGTAGCTAAGCTTATTGATATGATTTTCTTTTTTTTTGTTAATTTTTTTTTATTAGTATTTTATTTTTTGTTCATTTTTTTCCGTAAAAACAATTAAAAACAATAATTTTAATGTATTTAGTTTCTTTTTACTGTTTTTTTTATAGGTTTTTTCATATTTTTTTTTATGATTTTTTTTTAACGAATAAATAAGATTTTTTTTTTGGAGTAAAAAATTTTGAAAACTTGACAAATGTCAGTTAAAGAAAAACAATTTATTTGTTTGTTTTTTTTTGTTTAAATTTAGTCAATTAAAAAAAAAACAAAATTTCTTTTAATAAAAATTTTACTTTTAGAAAAATTTTATAAAAAAAAAATCTTTTCCAAAAAAAATTTAATATTTTCTAAAAGAATTTTTGTTGTTGGCATTGGTGACAAATTCCTTTTTTATTTTTGTGGTTTTAATGTAAACGTTTTTTTTTTATTACGTAAACAAGCATGGTTTCTTCTTAAACTTTTCCTTTAAACACAAAAAAAATGCCGCCATTTTTATTCGCAATTTTTTTTTTACAATAGAAAAATGAGAAAATGATTGTCTGTTGTCACTTTCTTTTTCTATCTGTGTCGGCCCTGTCGGTTGTTTCTGTACCTCTCGTTCTCCTTTAAAAATATTTTAACAATTGTGTTCAAAGAATGGAGGAGAGATGGCACTCGTGTCAGTAGTGCGCTCGCAACGGCAACGATGATGACATTATTGATAAGAGAGTGCGAGAAAAAGACGAACAAATACTCTTATTTGTTCTACTCCACATCTTATCGATTTTGATAACAATTCAAACTGAATTAATAAATACAAAACGAATTTTTTCGAAAATGTACACAAACTAAAAAAATTGTTTAAAAAAAATGTCGCCAGCAGCCGCCAGCTGTCAAACAAAATATCATCAAAAACGAAAAAAAAACCGAAAATTTAAGAAAAAAAAGTCAATTTTTAGGAAAATAATAAAAAAATGAAAGAGAAAAAGGTGAGAAATAAGGAAATATAATAAAAACACGCCTCCGAGCGACCACACATTTTTAACTAACAAAAAAAAAATTAAAAAAAAGTCATACACCCGCCAACGCCTTGTTTAATTTTCAAATTTAAATGGACGGACATTTTTGTTTCCTTTGACAGAAATTCGAATGAATGAGATTTTTTGTTTGTTTGTTTAGCTCTCCATTTAGAGTATTATTTATTTATTTATTTATTTATTTATTGTTTTATTACTTCCATTCTTGTTGTTATTATTTGAAGTGGACGGCAACGAATCCATCTTTTTTTTTGTATTTGATTTTTTTGTTTGGTCTTTACTCCAAATTTCATTTGAAATTTATTTGTTCAACTTATTTTTATAAATAAATAAAAATTCGGATAAATTTTTTTTGGAAAAAAGAGGGTGGCCGAGGGAGGGCGTGGGTTGGGGCTTTGTGAGTGGATAAATAATAAAAGAGAAAAGTATGATGGCGACTGAAGAGAAGCAAGCCTATTGATTCACTTTTGAGGTTGAGGTGATTTTTGTTGTTGTCGTTTTTCAGTTGAATGACTACAGCGACAATAGTAACAATAGCGGCAATACCGACAAACAATATTTTTTGATATTTTTTTTTTTTGGTTGTTTCTTTAATCTTTGCTGCGCTGCTACTGACATTCATGCTGTTTTGTACACATTTACCGGGTAATTTTTATTATTTTCTTTTTAAAATTTTCTTCTACGTTTTATTGTTATTTATTAATAAGAGAACCGTTCGGTCTAGAATCATCTTCTGGTGAATGATTTTTTGATCAATGAATTTTAGGCCGATTCATTTGATATTATTGACGGTTTTGTGTATTTTTCTTTTCGTCTTTTAATCGAATTATTAATAAAGAAATCGGTTCCCTGGCAATAGAGTCAGCAGCTTCCTCATCATTTCGTCAAAATTCAAACCAGTAAACTAGAGTTTTGAACCATTTGAACATTTTGATATGAAAGCAAATTGAAAGGTCCAGTATTTTTTGACGCCAAACATTAAAAAAAAACGAAGAAAGACCAATAAATGCCGTATGGAGTGCGTGGAATTACTGTCGCATTGGTCAAGTATGAAGGCGGTGAACGTCATCAATTAATAGTCAATTTATAGTCAATAATAATATTCTGGTTACTTTCTGATCCGGCTCTGAAGCTATTCTATTCAATAGGTTACAAGCAAGGCAGATGTTTAAGAAATTCCAAAACAGACGATTTAAATACGCATAATAATTCAGTAATTGTAGAATTGTACAAAAAAAAATACTAAAATCTAAAACTTTTAAAAAATATACTAAACTCTACAAAGAAAAAGAGATCGGAAATATTATTATTATTATTGGTCAGAAAATGCCTAGCCTTAAAGTTTTGATAAAAAAAAAACAATTACCCTTAGGGCGATCATGTGGAGACTTTCAAATAATATAAAATGTTATCAAAATATTTTCTACTACTTTTCAAGCATTTTTTAAAAATTTTTTAACTAAAATTTAGAATTTAATCTTCAAAAAATTTGAATATTTGTTCAATTTTTTATTAATTTTAATTTTTTTGATAAAAATCGGGAATTTTGTTTGATGCTGTTTTTAAAAATAATTTAACTTTTCTTAGATATGTATTTGGAGACTTTGCATGAAATTGAATTTATAGAAAATTTTGAGACATTTCAGGAAATTGAATTTGCCATAATATTTGGAGATTTTCAGTTAATTGAATTTATGAGAAAATTTGGAGACTTTTAAGTTTAAGACAATTGAATTTATCGTAAAATCTGCAGACTTTTGAGAAAATTGAATACATCCTAAAATTTGGAGGCCTTTGAGAGAAATTGAATTAATCTTAAAATATGGAAACTTTACGAAAATTGAATTTATCATAAAATTTGGAGGCCTTTGAGAAAATTGAATTTATGTTAAAATTTGCAGACTACGAACATTGAATTTATCATACGAATGATTTTGGAGACTTTTAAGACAATTGAATTTATCAGAAAATTTGGAGACTTTTAATACAATTGAATTTATAGTAAAATCTGCAAACTTTTATAAAATTTGGAGGCCTTTGAGAAAATTAAATTTATCATAAAATTTGGACACTTTTAAAAAATTTATTAAATCATATTTTTTGGAAGTCTTTGAGAAACTTGAATTTATGTTAAAATTTGGATTATTTTAAGACAATTGAATTTATCATAAAATTTGGAGACTTTTCAGTAAATTGAATTTGTCATTATATTTGGAGACTTTCAGTAAATTGAAATTATCATAAAATTTGAACACTTTTAAAAACTTTATTAAATCATATTTTTTGGAGGCCTTTGAGAAAATTGAATTTATGTTAAAATTTGGAGACTTTTTAAAAAATCGAATTTATCAGAAAATTTGGAGATTTTGCCATAAAAATAAACAGAATATTTTCATATAAAAAAATTAAACTTTTTACAACAATTGACAAATTCTCCCACAATTTGGAGATTTTTTATAAAATTAAATAATTTTTTTGCATATATCTTTCTAAAATCTTATTTTTTTGTTAAGAATTGAATTTTTCGGAGAGTCATTTTTTTGTAAAATTTTGATGATATTTTATTCCTTTGAAAAAACTCGGAACTTTTTCTCCAAAACATTGAAAATTTCAAAAGTTGAGAAATAAATTTGGAGTTTTTTTTTAAATGTTTGCGCTACACTTTCAGGATGGAAAATTGTATTTTTCGAAGAAGTAAAAAATAAAAATTTGGCGATTTTCCGAAAAACAAGAAAATTTGGAGACTTTTCTTAAAAAATTTCGTTTATTTCTTAATATTTGTTTCTCTTAACTCTGCAGTTGCGAAATTGATTTTGTTATTTTTGCTCTTTTGAATATTGAATGTAGTTTTATAAATAAATCTAAAAAAAATAATCAACAAGAATCTCGTTTACACATGCACTTGCCCGCCAAGTCCACCTCAACTGCATCACTGCACATTCTCCCTTCCAGAATTGTATATTTGCATCGATTGATTAAATTGTCCGATAAATGATAGAAAAAATAATAAATTTCGTACGTGCCGATGCAACTTGCACTCCTCCCCTGTTTCCGAATAGCTAACAATGCCACACTACCACTCACGCCTCGGTAATGAGGGCTATTGTCCTCCGCGTTGCATCTTATCCGGATCCGATTGCGTCAATATCCGTGATCGTCTGGTGCGCGGAAATTTCCAAATGATTCACTTTCCGAAAGGAAGTCACAGACAGGAACACGTTGGGTGGAAGGAAAAAAACGAAACTCGTCGCAAACATTTCCTCTCCTTGACGAGGCCAACTATCACGTATACGAGCAACACAATCAAAAATAGTCTTTGCTTTGCCTTCCATTCCTTGTCCCTAGTCCATAATTTTTGAAGTCTCCTTTTTGACTAATAAAGATAGAAGGAATGCTACCCTGTATCCGTTCGTACCACCTGCTTCTGTTTTTCGTTTCGTTGTCTGCGCTTTTTTTCTCGTCAGGTTTTTGTCCTGACAATGTCCGCCCGTTGCATTCTCTTGGCAGACAAGAGGGAAGTAGAATTTATGACAACGCGGGATTATGGTGCACTTAAAAGAGATGCTGCTCGACAATTAATGGTGTAAGGGGAGAACGGGGCTTTTTTTCCTCATATTTGATGTTACAACAAAAATGAATTAAGCCAAAGGAATATTGTTCGATTCTCAGCTAAAAGTGAAGGCAGGCATCAACGATAATTTCAGTGCAGATGTCACAAAAGAGTTTAGTTTAGGCTCTAAATTACCAACAAAAAAAAAACAGCAAATTTAAAATTTTAAAAAAATTAAGCCTTTTTAGTGCACCCAAAAAACTATTTCGAGAAAAAATACAATTTTCTACGGCATCAGAAAAATTGTTTGAAGAAAATGAACTTTTTTTAAGGGCTTCAAAACCAAACTAAAAATAGAATTGAATTTTTTCTAAAAAGAAGAAAACCAACAGCTCACTTTGGGGTGAGAAAAAGTTTTAAAATTCAGGATTTTAGATCAGCAGCAATCAGAAAAAAAAACCTTAAAAATATTTCCATTTTTAGGGAGTCGAAAAGCTATTTTGAAAAACATACAATTTTCTACGATATTAGAAATAATCTTTGAACGAATCTAGTTTTTAAGAAAACTCAACTTTTTAGGTCAGCAGAAAGAAATGAATTCATTTAAGGAATCAAAAATAATTTTTAATAAGAGTAGAATTTTTGGAGGCGTTCGAAACGGAATTGAACTTTTGTAGGGTAGCAGAAAAAAATGAAAAATTTCAATTTTTAGGACAGCAGTAATATTGTAAGTAAATTTTAATGACGTCAGCAAAAATACACTAAAAAATAAATTGATTCTTTTGGAACAGGTTAAAAAAATTTATTAAAGAAATGCAAATTTGCTTAGAGCATCGGAAATAAACCAAAAAAAGAAATGGAATTTTTTAATGCATTTGGAAAAGAACTAGATTTTAGTCAGGCAGCAAAAGAAGTAAAGATTTTTTGGGCATCAGCATCAAACTAAAAAAATCGTTGGTGCAGCAAAAAATTCGTTTTTAAGAAAACTCAATTTTTTAGGTCAGCGAAAACAAGCAAATTTTAATAAGGCCAGTAGAAATCCACTAATGATTAAATTGATTTTTTTGGGGCAGCAGAAAAAATTAGAAAAAGACTACATTTTTTAGGGCATCAAAAATAAATAAAAAAAACTGAATCAAAGATTTCAGGGGCAGCAGGAAAGAACTCAATTTATTTAAGGAATAAAAATAGAATTTTTTTTAGCATTTAAATTAGAATTTAACTTTTATAAGGAAGCAGAAAAAAATTTAAAACTTCAATTTTTAGGGCAACAAAAAGAAGTAAATTTTAATTTGGTCAGCAAAAATACTGTACACTAAAAATAAATTGATTTTTTTTGGGGAAGCAGAAAATAAAGAAAAAACCTAATTTTTTTGTGACAAAAAAAATTATTTAAAAATAGTTAAATTTATTTAAGGTAGCAAAATTTTTTAAGAGCATCAGCATTTTCATTTTGAATGGCAGCAAATAGAATAATTTTTTTTTAGGCATCAGTAATTAATTCTAAAAATATTCAAGTTGGGACAGCAAAAATTAACTTAAAATAAATTGATTGATTTGAAGGCATTAGAAAAAGAGGAATTTCTTAGGGCCTCAAAAAATTCAATTTTTTTTAGAGCATCAAAATTTTTCGTATAAAAGAAAACAATTTTTAGAGCAGCAAAAAACGGTTTATGGCGGAAAAAAAACCTTCTCTGTAGGCCATAAGCACATATTCTATTAATTGACGCATTGCAACTGTCCTGCTCTATGGACAATTTACGAATAGTTTCCTTTTATTTTACCTTCGTCAGCTAATAAAAAAATTATAATTTTGCCAAAAAGCAAAAATAAAAAATCTTAAATGTGAAAAACAAAGTGAAATATTTTCAAAAATTATTCTTGTCTCTCCCAAAAAAAAACCCTTGGAAAAAATCTATAATTCTAAAATGATTAAGTGATTATGCATAAGTCCTTAAAAAATATTTAATGCGTTGTCCTGCATTTGCTACTGACCGATCTGACACTCACCGCTGCTCCGCTGCTGTTGTCTCCTATTACCGTCAAATTTTCCAATGTTTTCTCATTTAAAGTGAATTCACAACAATCAAATGCAGATAATAATTAATCAAGAGAACGTTTTTAAATATTTTCGACCATAATTTTTTTTGCTCGGTTTAAAAATAAACCAACTGTCATTTTACAGCAGAAGGACACATTCACACATAGCAACTAGAACTGCTGTAACACGAGCCAGACACCATCTTTGATAGCAGCTGCTTTAAGTACGAACAAAGGCAGCAACAGCAACAGAAGCAGCAGCAGCTAGCAGCAGCGACAGAAGAATAAAAAAACAAACAGAATAGAAAAAAAATTCATCCCCTTACGAGAGTTCATGGAGTTTTCGAAGACTTCTTCGGCTTCGTGTTCGTCTTCTTCGGTTCAATAGATCCCCTTTGGTCATGCCAACTAACCTAAAAACTGTTTTCATTTTTCTTTTTACTTTTAATAAAAATCAATTATTTTTTAGATAGTATCTTGTTGGCTAGAGAAAAAAAAAGAAAAATTCTTATTAAAAATACTTTCTAAAAAAATGTAGGCGAACATTTTTCTATAAACTTAAAAAAAATTTTAAATTCTTTTGGAATTTCCAAAAAAAAAAAATTATTTCCCTTGTTTTTGGAAAAATTCTACGAAAAAAAAACTTATTTGTTAAAAGTAAAACTTAAAAAATTCAATAAAATCTATTCAATTGGGATTTTTTAGGAACATGGAAATTTTCCAGCCAATTTTTTGAAGAAGATTTTGAAAAAATTGCCTTTTTTAAAATAAAAATCAACGAAAAAAAACACAAGGTTTGCTCAGCAGCTGCTAATAGCCAATTGCCAAAGACACACCACATTTGACAAGCGATCACACGTCAAAACTGTGCAAACGTTGTCAGAGTCTGGGCATTAAAGATCGCCAAAACCCCATCGCCGAAAAAAAAAAATTCCTCGTTCTTTTATGTTGTTCTTTTTGGTCGCTTGTTTCTCAAGCGCCATTTTATGATGTCATATTTCTAATCGTTACTGATCCATAGTTAATGGCCAAGAAAAATGACAGCAAATTGGTTAAAATTTGTGAAGTAAATTTATTTTTTTTTGTGAAGAAATTGATGAGGTCCTAAAATCGAAAAGATTCTGGGTAGTCATTTTTAATGTGAGAAATGGTGAGCTGGAGTGCCACAGGATTGACATATAGGGTGCGTTGAAGTTAATTTAAAATAAAGGAACAGGTTGCACCATTCAAATTCGAAGCCGATTAAGAAATCGAATTCTTAAATGTTGGCAAGGACGTTGGATGACGTTCCGCTATTAATCCACCTGTGACCTAAGGTCTGCACATCAAATGTTAGCAGGTGCGGCAGATCAGGCTTAGTACTGAGTTTATTCGATGATCAAATCTTCCCTCGAATGGTATTGAGAGTGGGATCATTGCTATCACATATTTTATCGATCATTCTACCACATGTTTTACCGATACTGTCGGTAAAACATATATTTAATGCACAGCATTTCCCATGACCGTATGCAAAGTTTCATACCCTAAACGTCCGATTTCGGCTCTTATGTTCTCATTAAGCTCCTGGATTATTCGAGGTTTATTTACGTACATCCATTGCTTCAAGTAGCCCCACAAAAATAAGTCGGCTGCTGTCAGATCAGATAGAAGCACAAAAAAAAATTGAGAATTTTTTTGAGATTCGTTTACGAATTTTTTTTTTTTTGATGTAGCTTCATTTGCGTTGGAACCATACCACCTGATTATCTACAGAGATCCGTCAATTTTTTTCTGTCTGGTCTTCTTGATTTTCACAGAATTTAGTGGCCGATAGTCCTTCCAGCCATAATGCCGCACCACACAATGCATTTTTCTAATGTAATTTCTTAGGACCTCAAAATTTGCAGTTTTGTTTGTTGATGTGCCCGTTTAGATGATAAATGGACCTCATGCCTAGTTGAGCAGAGCGACTACTGGAAAAGGCAAAGGGGTCCTCAAGGGCACTCTGCCAAACAGCATCCACCACTGTGTCCAGTGCGCACTGTGCACTTAGGCCCTCTCCCCGGAAGATTGCCAACACTGCGCCTAGAACTTCCTCCCGGAAGATCGCCAAAAGTACGCTTAGAACCTCCTCCCAGAAGATCACCGACAGTACGCTTAGAACCTCCTCCCAGAAGATCACCGACAGTACGCTTAGGACCTCCTTCCGAAAGATCACCGACGTACGCTTAGGGCTTCCTCCCTGAATATCACCGATAGTATGCTTATGACCTCCTCCCGGAAGATCGTCGACAATACGCTTAGGACCTCCTCCCTAAAGATTACCGACAGCGCGCCTACGAGCTCCGCCCGAAAGATCACTAACAGTACGCTTAGGACCTCCTGCCGAAAGATCGCCGACAGTACGCCTAGGACCTACTCCCAAAAGATCGCCAACAGTACGCTTAGGCCCTCCACCCAGAAGATCACCGACAGTACGGTTAAGACCTACTGAAAGAATGCCGACAGTAGGCTTAGAACCTCCTTCCGAAAGATCGCCGACAGTACGCTTAGGACCTCCTTCCGGAAAATCGCCGACAGTGCGCCTAGGATATCCTCCCGAAAGATCGCCGACTGATCCTATTCTTTCCAATCGGGCGATTAAGAGATACTCTGACATAAAAAGGCTGCCGCTGTTTAGAGGGTATATTGGTAGGTGAGGTAAAAAAAAATTGATGCCCCCTCGATGGGGGAAAAACTGGATTAAGTCGGGCAAAGATGTGGGTAGGAATTGCCTAGGATTGGAGTCAACTCTCCTTAAATCGTTTCTGGACATCATACGTAGCCACAAGATTAAAACAAAAAGCAAAAATGATTAAAAATGAACAAATTATAAATTATCAGTGACTACCCTGTAGCGGTTTTGTCATATCGATCACATAAAGGCTCTTGCAGTTCGGCGGCCTCACATAACTTTTTTGATTGTTATTTTTTTTCCTCTTATTTTTACATCAACTTTTCGTCTTGATTTTCGAAAATTTACCATTTTTCTTCTAGGAAAGATGTTGATCGGTGTTTCGAACTTTTCCAATTCTATTGTGTTTATTTCGAAAAAAGAAACCAAAAATACAAAAAAGAAATAGAAAGATTAACTGCATTTGATGGGAAGTATTTTTTTCTTCTTTGAAATTTAATTGTGCGAATCGGTGTCATTCCATAGAATAGAAGTTTCCGAAATTTCTATAATTTTTGCATAATTTTTCGCATTGTTCTTCAAGCTTTCAGTTGAGTTTCATGGGGCGTTGCCCCATATCTATTTTCTACCAACGACCGGTAAAGATATCGCAACGTTTCTGATGAAATCAAATTGTAGACAAATCTTTACCATTTGCCACGATTTTGAATATGAAAATTTTATTGATAAAAGAAAAAATGTATTTGATCTCATATAAAATAATTTTTTTTTTTTTAAATCTTTTTTTTTGTTTAAATTATTTTACGACTAAATGTATTAAAAGGTATTTTTTTATTACAAAAAATTAGAAATAGAAAAAATAATTAAAAAATTTATAAAAATTAGGAAAGCTCAAAAATTTTGATGACAAGATTTTTTTATGACAAGAAATTGCAAATTTTTTAATCACAAGATGTCCAGATTTTTTTATGACAATAAATTCCAAATTTTTCGATGAGAAAAATGAAGAGAAATTCTAGATTTTTTATTACAAGAATTGGTGCGAATTTTTTGTTGGTGCGAAGTCCAAATTTTTTGATGACAAAAAGAAGTCCACATTTTTTGACGATAAGAAATCAAATTTTTTCTATGGCAAGAAATCAAAATTTTTTTAAGACTAGAATTTCCAAATTTTTTGATGACAAGAAGACCAAATTTTTTAACGATAAGAAGACCAAATTTTTTTAAGACAAGAAATCCAAATTTTTTGCAGACAAGAAATCCAAATTTTTTGATGAGAACAAATCCAAAGTTTTTGATGTACAAGAAGTTCAGATTTTTTGATGACAAGAAATTCAAATTTTTCCTTATAAGAAGTCCACATTTTTCGCTGACAAGAAATCCAAATTTTTGATGACAAGAAGTCCAAATGTTTTAATGACAAAAAATCCAAATTTTTGATGACAAGTAGTCCAAATTTCTTGATGACAAGAAGTCCAAACTTTTCGATAACAAGAAATATAAATTTTTTGATGATACGATAAGAAGACCAAATTTTTTGATAACAAGAAATCCAAATTTTTTGATGATGAGAAATTCCAAATTTCTTGTTGACAAGAAGTCCAAATTTTTTGATGAGAAAAATGACAAGAAATTCTAAATTTTCGATGACAAGAAATGCAAATTTTTTGATGAGAAGAAATCCAAATTTCTTGATGACAAGAAGTACACATTTTTTTATGACAAGAGGTCCAGAGTTTTTGATGGCAAGAAGTTCAAACTTTTCGATAACAAGAAATCCAAACTTTTCGATAACAAGAAATCCAAATTTTTTGATGACAAGAAATTCCAAATTTTCTTTTCAAAATATTTGGTAAATTCTTTAAATTTGAAAAATTATTAATTTAGCCTTTTTTTGAAAATAGTTTTGGCCAAAAATGAGAAAAGATTCAATTCTTGCAAGTATCAGAGCTGCGGAGTGCCTTAAAGTACCGTCGTATGGCCTAAATTTTCATCATTATTCAATCGAAATTTCACTCACACGACTTTTTTTCCATAGAATTTATGAAAAAGTTCCAAAAGTGAATAACTGAAAAAATTAAATTACAAATAAGCCAGGAAAATATTCAGTTATCTCTGTTTTGTGTGGAGACATTTTAAATTTTCCCTTAACAAAGGTTAAGGGTTTTGTTCTTGTTTGTAGAAGAGTTTCGGCAATAAAACGCGGAATCTTTTTTTTCCTTCAAAATAACCTTTATTAGCGGGTTTTTTTTTGGTCATACTTTGCATAGAGTAAAGGAAAATTAATTGAACCAAAAAAAGAGATTTATTTATTCCGCAATTATGTGACATGGTGTCTAGGGGCGAGAGAGGGGGGATTGGTAGTGTGAGAATAATGCAAAGGGGCATGGGACAATATCAAAAAAAAAAAACCTGTAAACTTAAAAAATTAATGTTATTAAAAAAAAACAAAAACAGAAAAGACAAATATGAGGTTATGTGTTAACCAGAATACAAAAAAAAAATAAGAAGAAGAAGAAGAAGAAGACACAAAAATGTCAGGCAGATACTAGTGCCCTTAGAGAAAAAAAAAGTGAGGTTAACAAATTAAAATGCTAACAAAAACATTCGGAAAACAAAGAAAAAACTATATTGGAAAAAAAAGAAGAAAAAAACAAAAAGACCAAAACAAAAATGTTCAATTTAAAGCGTAACATCTGCGATAGACTCCCGACTAGGTTCTCAGTTTTCGAGTGTAACCAACTTCAATGGATTCTCGAAAAGATGGTGAATTTCTATTTATTTCTCAGAACAACTTATTTACGGATTTTCTTCGTTATGTTTTCATCTTCTTACCAAAACAATTATTTCTTCACCGATAATCATTCACCGCTCTTCATACGTAACAACACAACCGCCAGTTCTCCTCACAGCAGAAGACCGCCCCTCACCAACGCCATCTTTCCTTCTTCGCATGGAGTTCGGCTGCCGCTCATTTAGCTGTTAATTTTTGATTCAATTCAGAATTTATGCTCTGCTTTTCATTGAAACTTTAATTCTTACCTCTTAATTCTTTTCTTTGGTGTTGTCGTCACAGATTAAGACCACACACAAGCAAAAAAAAAACCCCATCCATCTACTCTAAGCCTCTTTTACCCCGCCTCACTAAATAATCCCATTCTATCCTACCTCGCCGACCATCTTTTATTATCTTACAAATTTTTCATTCAATAGCATTACTTACAATCGTTAATATTTCTTATGTTAAATGAATCTCCCTCCACCTCTGCCTCTGTACCCCCCAAATCTGTCTTCTCAGTTTCTTTATTTTTCTCCACATTAACATGAAAATTTCCAAATCGATTTTCTTTTTATACATTTTTTATTTCTTCTATATTGTATACTCGTACAACCACCACCTGTACTATGGACAGAGCCATTCGATTCCATAGATTCTTTTCTCGAAAGAATAATGATTTTTTTCCCACTGAATGCCTCAGCGACCTCACCTGTCGAAACCGTAGCATTCTAACGGGGCGTGGCTGTGTCATTTTCCCTAACTTGTCATCGTTTAGTAAAAAATCTGTCCAGATGTCGTCTTCATCGGTTACTGCTGTCATTATTTTCTGCCATTGGGCTTTTCTTTATTCTCTCCCTCTCTCTCTATCTGTCTCTCTCTTTCCGCCATTAACCTTTTTTATCAAAGACAATATAAATTCAAATTTAAATTAAATTTAAAAAAAAAATGCTGAATAAAATTTGTTTAATTTCGAAAAAGGTGAGAAAATAACAAAAGACACATTTTTCCTATTGTTTTATTAAACAATTAAATTAGACGCAAATTGAAAATAAACTACATCAAAAGAATAGATAGAATAGGGAAAATTACTGAAATTTCAACAATTTCGATGTGATTTAGTGGTTCGCCTTTTTAAGGTTCTTCGGATTGCAATGTGCTTTTTTTGGAAAGTTTTCTCAGATGCATGAAAATTTCTGATGGGCCGGTGTAGGAAGGCCCAAGATAATAGTAGATAATAGACAAACAAAATGGCTAAAAATAATAATTATGTTCAAGTACAAAATATGCCGCATCTAATCTTCTTCTCAGATGGTTGTTTTTTTTTTATATTTTTGAGAGTAGAGTAAGTGTTCGAAGAATTAACCATAAAAAGAGGAATGAAAAATTGAGGGGGAAAAAAGTTCATAGACAATTTTTAGTTACTCTCATCGTTTTTTAATTATTAGTTTATGAACTATTTGAGCGTAATTTATTATGTGATTATCGAAATTTGATTATTTTAACTTTGGTGTGAACTAAATATTTTCGATTGTGGCGAAGATTTTTTTTTCGTGTTTTATTTAAGCGGGATTTGATCTTTTCACTTTGATTTTTTTGAAGTATTAATTTTCCGAATCCAACACGAACGAAATCCATCAAAATCGAATTGCTCTGATTTGTAGTCAATCATAAAAGCGCGCTGTTTGACATTTGCTGCGCGCTATTTGATATTTACGCAAAAAAATGTCACCGTACTGTCTGTAAAAAAAGCAAATTAATTAAGTTTGACGGAATGGGATGCAACGTAAATTCAAAAAAATAGAATAAATTATTTGAAGAAGAACAAAAATTTATGTGAAAATTGCGTCCTGTCATAAAAAAAAATAGAACGTTCTGTGAAGAAAAGGAACATTTTTAAGAGTAATAAATAAACCAAAGATGGAACTTTCCTTTTTTTGTTAAGGAGAAAATCTGAAATTCCTATGAAGAATAAAAAAATATTCTTATTGCAAAGAGGGGAAAAGGCTTTTTTCTCAGTAGTATTTTTGGTGTATTTACTAGCAAATGCCGTTCTGTCAACAAAAAAAACGCAACTGATAACTTTTAAGAGAATTATTAAAGAGTAAAAAATAATAAAAATTAAATTTTGGCGATGTAGTTTTCTGCGTGATGGTAGGAGGGTAGGAAACGGCAATTTTAGCGAATTAATAATTTTGGTATATTTGCGGTGCATAAAATGGCGTCCTGTCAAAAAACACGCAATAAAATTGACACATTTTCAGAGAAGATAAAACAATGTTTTGTTGTTGTTAAGAGCGAGGGAGGAGGGCATGCTGTTTTTATGAAGTAATATTTTAGGTGCATTTGCGGTGCACAGTGTGACATTTACTTATAAGTGGCGTCCTGTCAAAAAAAACACGAAGTAAATTAACAATGTTCAGAGAAGGAAAAACCAATTTTGTTGTTGCTAAAAGCAAGGGAAGACGGAATGCTATTTTCACGGAGTAATATTTTTGGTGAATTTTCGGCGCATAGTTTGACCTATTTACTTGCAAATGCCGTCCTGGCAACGAAAAACGAAACTGACAAATTTTGAGAAAATTATTAAAGAGTGAAAAATATAAAAAAACGAATTTTTGGCGATGTAGTTTTTTGCGAGTTGGTGGAGGGTAGCGAATTAATATTTTTGGTGTATTTGCGGCGTACAATATGACATTTACTTAAAAATGGTGTCCTGTCAAAAAACACGCAATAAAATTGACACATTTTCAGAGAAGGAAAAACAATTTTTTTTGTTGCTAATAGCGAGGGAGCTTCTCTAACTTATTTTCAAACCAAAAAAAAAATTGCAAAAGTAGAGAGTCTGGGTAATTTCTAAAAAAAATATTTGTGTTCCGAAAAAATTTTCTTTTTCTCAGCAAAAAAAAAAAGGATTTGGCGAAAAAAATTTATTTTGCTGCCATCTAAATTGAAAAAAGCATCGCGGCTAATTTCTCTAGCTGGATTCGAACTTGTTCCAGTATCGCCAAATCAGATCACTTTTTTCCATATATTACAAAAAAATATTACTTTTTAAAGAGGGAACCATACTGAATCGGCAACGTCAGCAACAATATTTCCAATCTCGTCAGCATATTACCAGCTTTTTTAGTAGTTTCAATAAATGTTCGGTGATTTTTTCGCAGTTTTATCTCAACGACTTTTCCCATAAAACTTTTGTAAAAAAAAAAAAAAAGTTTTTTTTTCCGTCAAAAAAGAGAAAACGTCCCAAAAAAGAACGAATAATTTCTTTAATTTTGTATAATTTCCCTTTAAGAGTTCTGTGCGAATAATTTTCTTTTTTAAAAAATTAATAATTTTTCTGTTGTGGCAAAATTAATGTAAAATCGACCTGACCTGCTGGAGTTAAAAGTGATTTTTTGTTTTAATTTTTTCTTGAATTAATATTCGTTAAAGTTTAACGTTCTTTTCACTTAATTTTCACATGAAAGCAAATTAAAAACGCGTTTGTACTACTTGCGCTAATATCTTCGAACGCAATTTAAATCGCGACTTGAACAAATATTCACAACAACTATTGCTGCTACTAGTGTTGCTGCTGGTGCTCTTGCTGCTGCTTCTGCTGCTACTAATATTACTACTACTTGTAAATGATGCCCAAATGGATACACACGCCCACTTGTACGGGTACCAAAAAAATGTGCATCAACATTCATACACCATCATCGGGGGCAGCCAGCATTATTTATGAATGGCAGCAATTCGGATTTTCCGTTCGTTTACTATTTCTGCATAAAATGACAGATGATTGTCTCGTCCCCGTCATCCGCTGACCACCTCAACCGATAAATACTCTTGCGCCATGGCAGAGTACAATAATGGCGAGTCATAATCTTCCCGTGCATTGTCTTATCGAAGTGACGTGTTCGCTGCTCGCCTTGGCGGAATCTGATTACGATGCCTCCGTCGCGTCGCGTCGTCTATCCTGTCTCGTCGCAGTATTTTGCCATTATTACCGTCTCCGCTCATCCCAATTTATTCGCAAACTTGACTGTTGTTTTTATTGTCGTGGCTGCTGTCACTGTCAATGCTGGCCTCTCTGCATGCGTATGTGTTTATGGTCGCCATTATTCGTCTTATTATTTTCGCTTCCTCCTTCAATGGAAAAGATGATAAATGCCGTTGCGCTGTCCAAGCTTCATGATAAAGTCACTCGAAAATTTTCCGGTGACTTTGCCCACAATTGATTATTTCCGTTCGAAAGCCGGTTGGTCGGCTGGCCGGCTGCTCGGTGGGTTGGACGGGTTGGTTAATAGAGGAAACCGAATGCATACGCTCAGAATAAGAGAAAAGAAAAACCAAAAATTATTTTTCAAAATTCGTACTAGACAGAATGACAAATTGACAATTTATTGTGATGGAACGGATATTAAAATTCCATAAAACAAGAAAAGCAAACAGAAAACCTTTTGCCGATTACGTTAACAATATTTTCATAATACGAGTAAAATTTCATTCGCCCACTATCTGGAGATTTGCTTTCTTTTGTCAGCGTCATTCTGACCCCATTTGCCAACTGTCATCGACCTCAATCCTCCCACTCATTGAATATAGTGTCTTCGGTTTGGCTCAGTCGCACGTAATTCTATGCTGTCATCATTTAATTGCATCCAAATTTAAAATTCGACATTCTCTTCAATTTAAACCTGTTGTTTAGAAAATTTTCTCTTAAACTTGGGGTTACGCAACTCAATTTTTACGATGACAAATTTTTCCCTTATTTTTATTGTTCTCCCAATCCTAACACATCAAAAGTTAAGCAACCAACAGGAAAGGATTCCAAGCCAAGGTCATATCATGGGGATTTTTCGTAAGGAATAAATTTTTTCAAATGACAATTGAAATTTTAACTGATGCAAAAAATAATTTAGTGACTTTTAATCATCAGCAAAAATATAGGCAGCAAAAATGACGCGATAAAAAAATTGTCAATACAAATTTTCTGTTATAAGTTGCCAGTTAAATTTTGGATTGTCAGCAGAAAAACATTTTCAGTAAGAATCGTCAGCAAAAATTGATCATCTAAAAATTTCCAAAGAACAATATCAGCGAAAATAATTAATAAAATCATCTTGCATCAGCGAAAACTGCATAAAATTTTAAGTACAGGCATAAGTATGAGAATTTTTAAATATCAGGGACACTTGGCAGCAATTCTCAAATGTCACCAAAACTTAGCAGCAAAAATTGTTATAAAAAATTTGTCTGCAAAAGTTGGCAGCAAAAATATTCTGCATCAGCAAATATTTTTTGTTAAGTGTTAATATTAATAGTAATAACACTAGCAGCAGAAATTTTCTAAGTCAGTAAAAATTTGCTATAACGAATTGAAGAGGAAATTTTTTCCTATAAAAAGTTGTCAGTTAAATCGATTTGACTCTGATTTATCAGCTAAAAAACATCGTCAGTGAGGATCGTCAGCAAAAATTTTTCATTTAAATATGCTAAGACAATGAAATGTGTTGCGTCAGCGAAAAAAATCAATGAAAATATCTTGCGTCAGCAAAAATTAAAAAAAAAAAATCTCGAGGAAAAATTTTTGCTGACGATCAGTAAAAACAAAAATTTTACCAAAAAAAATTTTGTCAACAAAAATTTTCGGTATCAGCAAATATTCTCTGCCAAAATTATCAGTAAAATAATCAAGAGAAAAATATGTTCAGTATGAATCATCAGCAAAACTTGTCAATTTTAATTTGGGAAAAAAATGTCCACCAAAAATTATCAATAAAAAATTCTTACGTCAGCGAAAATTGCATAAAGTTTTAAGTACAGGCTAGTAGAAAATGCTCTTAAGGAAAAATGTCAGCAAAAGTAGGCAGCAAAATTTGTTAATGAAAATTGATTTACAAAAATTTGGGAGCAAAATTTTCATAAAAGAAAAAAATTTGTACAGCAAATATTTTTTTTTGTTAAATGTTAAAAATTTGCTATCAAAAATTGAAAAGATATTTTGCTCTATAAAAAGTTACCAGTTAAATTAATTTGACTTTGGTTTATCAACAGAAAAATACATTATGTTCAGTGAGAATCGTCAGCGAAAAATTGTTAATTTAAGTTTGGGAAGAAAAATTAACGGGTAAAAATTTTAATAATAGGAAAAACTTTTATCAAGAGAAAATCTAGTTTTTAACAAAAATTTCAAAAAAGAAAATTTTCACATCAGCAAAAATTTTCTATGAAAATTATCAGTAAAAAGTTGACAGCAAATATTCCTAGCAATAATAACTATAGGCAAAAACATTGAATTATCAGCAGAGAAACATTATATTTTTAGAAAATTGTCAACTCTTATTAACCATTATTAGTAAGAATCGTCAGCGAAAAATTCGTAATTTAAATTAGGGAAGAAATTTTGAGCTAAAATTAACAATAAAAATATCATTCATCAGCAAACATTTTAAGTAAAGGTTAGAAAATCTTAGTTTATCAGGGAAAATTTCAATAAAAGTTGGCAGCAAAAATTTTTGATAAAAATGTTTAAAAAAAATTTCAGCAAAGAAAATTTGTCAGCCAAAATTTTCTAAATCAGCAAACATTTTCTGTTAAAATTTTTTGATAAAGCATTAACAGCGAAAAACTTGTCAGTGAAAACGTTTTGTTAACTTTTAATTGTTTAAATGGAAAAAAAACTGAAAATTGTCAGCAAAAACAGTTGGTAAAAATTTTTCTAACAAAATGTCAGCACAAAAATGGTCAGCCAAAATTTTCAGTAAGAATTGTCAATAAAAAGGTCATCAGCAAACGATTTTTAGTTTTACAGTAAATAATGTTGTCAGCAAAATGTGTTAACAGTAAAACTAGAAATTTGCTGTACCAGAAAAAAACTTCGTATTCATCATAATTAAAATAGTTAATCAGAAAGACGGTTTCTGATCAGCATAATTATCCTTCCTTCGATCCTTTTCTATCAAATATTTATAAAACCATCTCTGATAAAACGAATCAATTTCAATTCGAATTAGTGAAATTGACTTTTACAATTAGAACATTAATGCTGCTATAATAATCCAAAACTATTCGTAAATAAAATTGTCCGAAAAAATTACTCATTATTTTTCCATAATAATAAATACTTTTTTCGAATTGGTTTTTTTATTATAATTTCGTAATTTGTATTTTTACATTATTTAGTAAATATTATTGTTGGTAGTAATTTTTTTCATTTCTAATCGATTACAGGCCGAAGACGAAACATTGGACAAAACCTGCGTAGCATAGCATCAACCATAATTTCTATTTTAATTATAACTTCAATATTACCCACTTCAGGTAAGTTTCCACTATTCATTTATTTTTAATCAGTAACTATTATGGTTTTTTCTTATCACAATACTCGTCCTCAATTAGGTTGATGGATTGTGAATTATGACAGAATTATTCTGTTTTTTTTTTTTGCTGCATATAATAAAAATTGGTTCTGTTTTTTCCTCCGCTGGTTGTTTCCATTTTGAAGATCCAATTTTCGATTAATTTTTTACATAAATCACGTGGGATTTTTCTATTAAGTGTGTCCGACAACTCTTTAATCGCCTGTAAGTTTGCACTTCTTTTTATAGACCATAGAAATTTCAAGAATTCTCAGAAAAACCGAATTTCACGTAGTAAAGTGACAGGATTTGGCAGCCAACATTAACAAACTGCCAAATTATTATAGTTAATTTGACAGGATTTGACAGCCAGAATTAACAATTGTGAAATTTTGACAGGATTTTCCGGCCAGTATTTTGACTGCTGACTGACAGGGTTTGTCAGCTGCAGTTATCAACTCCGCCATTTTGACAGTTACTTGACAGGTTTTGAAGCCAGAGTTGGGAACTGCTGCATTTTGACATTTAACTGACAGGATTTGCCGGCTAAAATTGATAATTCCTAAATGTTGACAGTTAATTGACAAGATTTGGCAGCCACCATTAACAATTCTGAAATTTTGACAGAATTTTCCGGCCAGCATTGACCACTACGCAATTTTGACAGTTACTTGACAGGGTTTGGCAACTAGAGTTGACAATTCCGAAATTTTGACATTTAATTGATAGGATTTACCGGCCAAAATTGAGAACTCCGTAGTGTGGACTGATAATTGACACGATTTTGGCACCTACAGCTGACAACTACGCAATTTTGACAGTTAATTGACAAGGTTTGGCACCTAGAGTGGCTAACTCCGAAATTTTGACAGTTAATTGACAGGCCTTGACACCTAGAGTTAACAGCTGCGCAATTTTGCCAGTTAACTGACAGATTCTGGGGCGGGAGTTGGGAACTGCTCCGTTTTGACATTTAATTGATAGGATTAGCCGGCCAACATTGACCACTACGCCATTTTAATAGTTAATTGACAGGGTTTGGCAGCTAGAGTTGATGACTGCAAAATTTTAACAGTTAATTGACACAATTTTGAGGTTAAAGTTGACAACAGCGCACCTTTAACAGTTTGATAGCACAACTCTCCAATTAATGGCGTTGCATGATCGGCTCAAGAAAAGATGGAAAAACTATGCAGACGGAGATGCGCGAGATTATAATTGGAATAATGAAATAATTTTTCATTATACCACAAAATTTGATAAAAGTTTCAAAAACTGAAAAAGAAAAATCATTTTTAATAATAGTAATTTTTTTTTTAATGTAATAAAAATAAGGCAATTTTAAAAAAGCTTCTTACAAGAAATACACGCACCTTCCCCCTTATCCCCTCCGACATTTTTATAATACAAAAATTAACCGAAAAGGAAAAAAAAATTAACAAAAACCGGTCGATAAGGAATAAAATGAAACTAATTAAAAAGTTAAAATTAGGGAAAATCTTCAAAAAAAAAATTGATTGAAATTGAATTCTTAGAAAATAAAACTCATTTTGTTTTTTAATACTCGTAGTTAAAAAAAAAAGTATTTACAATTAATTAAAAAAAAAAAAAATCCATTTTGAATTGAAAATCGTAGAAATTCTCGGTAAACTAGCCGGAAATTTATACGAAACTTTTCAAGCTGACTGTTTATACATACGTGGTCATAAATTTGTTCTTCACAGTCGGTCAAGTTTGAATTTTTTTTTTTTTGGGTCTACCACTAAATTTGGCAAAGTTGCCTTGGCAGAAGTAGTCCAGCCCAACACAAACGTGGATTTGTGAACAGGTGTGTGTGTTGGTGCATGTGGACACCTTGTTGGGTTCGGTCGCCTTTAGTCCTGTTGTGACTTTGCCAAAAAATGCACTTCATCAGATTACATAACAGCATAAATGGGTGTGTGTGTGTGTGTACCTGTATTATAGTAAGAAATAAACAAAATGCAATTAAAAATGCAACTACGCCCCTACAGTATGTATAAAGAAGCGCTTCTCAAACTTTGACGAAGCACATATGCTTCTAAATTGTGCGCGCGAAAGGTAGTTTCCGACCAAAACGAAAGAAAAGGAAGACTTAAAAATGCTGAAGTAAAAGGAAATTTGGGTTGTTTTTTTCGGAAGTGATGCGTTGCTTATCGGAAGAGTACAGTGCAAAGTCTCCGTTTCGATTTGTGGCATTTTTTCCTGTTCGAATTTGATTTAATTTGTTGTTCTTCTTGTTCTTCCTTATGAAGATCACCTTCCACTTCTCCATCTGCCTTTTTTTCCTTTTCGCTCTTTCCTTCGGTCGCCTGCGGCTATCAATCGTAAAAGAACGCACACACACACATTCCGGTATTTCTCACTCTTGAATATCTTCATCTCGCGATCACCTTATCTCCATCTCACGTTCTGTTTATTTTCCAACTGTTTTAAATATACCGCCTTGTATTATGTTTGCCTACCGTAGCGGCGGCCGGTGCGCGTTTTACATTTGAATAACATCGCAGTCTACCATCTTATTATTATTATGATTATTATTATTTATTTTTATTTTCTCATTTATATTGTATTTTTCTACTTGGCTGCATGCATTGTCTCACATTGGCTTGCTCTCTTCTTCGACCTCAGCCTGCCCCGGCGTCCATAATTATCGTACCTGCACTTTCCTTACTGACTTAAGGCTTATCGTACTGTTAATAACGTGGTTTTGCTTCTTTTTCACTCTACGTATTCTCAGGTAAGAAGATGTCGTCTTTTATATAAAATGCTTCAACATTGAACCAGGTAACAAATGGACATGTGGTTTCTTTCGGTCGATCCATAATACACCATCGAAATAAATACTTCCTGATGAACAGGCCATCAACGAAGGAAAATATCCGCTTCAAATTTTTGTGTGTGTTTATTTTCATTTCCATTGGATTAATAACATTTCTTCTTAAGTATTTTTTTATACCATCAAAAACATAGAATAATAAAAAAAAAATTATGAAAAACATAGAATTGAGTTGTCAGATGTCGGAAGCAGTTAGAAAATTGTCAAAAATAATTTGGTAGTCTTCAAAAAAAAAAAAACCCAGTTTTTCCCAATCAAAATATTCGATAAACAATTTCGAAAAAAAATAATTTATCCTTAAAAACGGTCAGTAAAAAGTGTCAGTCAGTCTTCTTTGGAGCTGATTCTCCCGTTTCAATCCATTGTTTTGAATGTTCGTTCAGCTCAGGTGTGAAGTAATAGTTATGAATCGATGCAAAAATTCGAGCCCTTATTGCTGCGAAATATCGCCAAATACTTGTGTTAAACATCCTCACGACGCTGTTTATGCTCCACTGTGAGCAGAGGCAGTATCCATCTTGCGCACAGCTTTCTTATGTCCAAATACGCGATGTAGAGCACTTTTTGAAATGCTTACTTTTAGTCGACGGTAATCCTCTTCATCATTTCAGGCGTGGTCACCTTATTTGGGCGACCACTGCGTTATTCTACTTGCAATATTTTATTACTGTAAACAAAGGAGCAGACTCTCACAGAATAGAGTCTAGCTCAGCTTTGAAATTGGGTTGGCTGAGACCTGGCAAATGGAAAAAAATGCCCAACAGAGCATTGGGCAAATGACTGTCAAACAAATACTAAATTTAAGCTTAACAAGGTTGGTATTTTCGAGCCTTGGACTTCAAAATGAATTTTTTTTTAGATTTGCTTGGACTTCAAAGCCAACAATTATTATGAATACAATTAATAAAAACTAGTGTACTTTAGACAAGGGACGTATAAATTAAAAAATAATGGTTACAAAATTTCGGTGATTTAATCTTTCTTTTGGAACTCATTTTTACCGACGTTTTATTCAAACTTTCTATACAAATAACTGACAGAACACGCGACTGCTATGACTATTATTAATAACTGCTCTGAAGTTGACGGCAAATCACAGCACCAATTTTTCTACAATCGTCAAATTGAAGGCGCCGTTTTCGAACCATTCATAAATTTTTTACGTAGTAAATGAATGTAAATTTAAAAAATTCAGCAAGTCCGTCCTTTTGCGAACATTTGTAAGGTTTTATAATCGTCCCTGACTCGATATCGCAGCCGCTGATTACCCCCCCCCCCCCCAACATTTGTAGGGTTTTGTAATTGTTTCGTTCTAATCGCGTCGATTTCGCAATGCTTTGGCGCTGCAAATTTGTCGGTGTCAGGAAGAAACATTTTTTTTTTGTACAATTCTCAAAGAAAAGCCGCAAATGAAAATATTTTTTTTTTAGCAAATTTTCCTTTTTTTGGAAAAACTAAAAGTGATTTTCGTTCAAATTGACGTGAATAAAATTCCACCATTATGCCTTGAGTCCTATTGTGAATCGTTTTGATGACGACATTGAGGGAATTAGTGTGCCCCGATATCGATTGTGGTGGTAATTGTGTCGTGCTGCCACATTGCTCGGTTTTTGCTCGTGTGCCATTTTGAAGTAAATTTCGTTGAACATCGCAAAGGAAACCCCGGAGCAGATGCACTTTCCACAATATAAGACAGATTTTCTAGAGCCTTTCCTACCACACACACACACACACACACACACACACACAATCTATCACCATTGTTAGTGATTCTTTTGCCTTTCTTCATCCGAGAAATAGTTTCTTTTTTCCGCTCAAATTTCTTTCCCATATTTCTCTCTCTTACTTCATGCTCTTTACCACATTGAATTTTTATTTCGTTTTAATTATAATACAAGTTAAATCGACGATACAAAAAATAAAAATCAATCCAAATAATGAGAACAATGGCGGTGGTAAGGTGGGTGAGGTGCCGGCAATACTAATGGTTGAATAAAGAGTTCATCGATGGCAGTTGAATATTTTCGACATTTCTTATAACCAGTCACTGACATAGCTCGTGTATAGTAAAGTCATTGCGTACCATTTTTAGGGAATGTTTTCGGTTTCGGAATAAAAAGTCTTCTTGGTTGATCTTCATTAGTTTTCGTTGCTTTTTATTTTTCTTCTAATGAATTATGGATATTCGTCAACAAATGTCATTTCCTTTATCCTCTTTGTTGTCGTTGCCGTGTCCGCCCGCCTTCTCCCGGTGTCGTCATCGGCAACTTAAGTCGAATCGACCGAACATCTGTACACCCGCCATTTTTGGCTGACTGCCTGCCTTCTTATTTCGTAGTTTGTAAATCGTTTGAGATGATATAATAGTTGGTAATTTGATGTGGAATGAGGATGCGGAATCGGAATGGAGGGCGAACAGTTCATGTACAGACATGCATTCAGCAGCTTAAGAGCGGAATATTTTAGAAGCGTTTCGTGCCACGTTGTCGATTCTTCTAATACTGGTATATGGCACTTCTTAGGCTACAGGAAATCAGAACCGATAGATTATAATCGCCTAATTGTATTAAAGAGGACAATAAAGGTTTAGGATAAACGCTAGAACGATGGAACATTAACTAAAATTGAATACTGCCAATTCGTTCTAATGCCATCTGCAAACTATTCGAAGAGGCTTTCTGTAGCCGCAGTTTGATTTCTTTTCAATAGAAAAAGTAATTTTTCGTTGCATTTATATCCACAGAATATTCAAAACATGTTTAATTATAATCGGTTTAAGTGTCATATTGACAGTTTGTGCGAGCGCCCTCGCACTTATTTTGGCACAGTAAAACCACCTGTCTAAACGCCAATTTGGTAATAGAAAATAATTTATATAATTTCATAACTTGCGGAGGCTCATCGTAAAGTACCTTAAAATTATTACGAATACTTATTAGTTTAGTTCTTACTAAATCAACTGTCCAACTGACAGTTAGTTTCAGCGCCATCTTCACTAAATTTCTAGAAGTTTTTTGCTCATTTTCAATTTAACCAAATTGCAACCAGCATTTTTACCTAGACTATTTTTAGGAAGTTATTGTCTTTTATTCTAGATAGTTTAAAGTCTCATAGTCGTAGGTCTGTTTTTGCATTTATTCTAACGGTTTAAGGTTTGGTTTTGTATTTTTCCTTGAGAGTCGTAGGTATCTTCTTGCGTTTTTCCCAGACAATCGTAGGTCTCTTCTTGCAATTTTTTCTTGGGTTCCTTTTCCTATTTTTTGGCTTAAAGATCGTAGGTCTCGTCTTGCATTCTTTCTTAGTCAGTCTCCGGTCTCTTTTCCTATTTTTTTTTCTGGAAAATCGTAGGTGTTTGTCAGTCGAATGAAGGTTTTCGATGCCATCTTAAGCCTTAAGTTCTATTTTATACTTTCTCAAAACTACTGAAATATGGAGAAAATTTTTTGTAGGTAATTTAAACATTAACGAAGACTGACGCACTCATAATAACGTACGAAACGAATTTCTAAACTCTAAACAGTTTATTTATACGTAAAAAAAATTTAAAAAAAAAAACATTTAAAAGAAACTTTCGATTTGGGATGGGAGTATTAACGACAAGACTACGCTTTTAATTAAGTTAATTTTTAAAAAATATCGCAATTTTACTACAAAAATAAAAAAAAAATTCTCTTGTATAATAAAAGAAATTTTTTTTTATCAAAATGAAAGGAAAAAAATTTGAGAAAATTTCATTTGCTAAAAGCGAACTAATAAAGACCATTTCGACTAATTAACACCAAAAAGCTAATGTTCTCAACTATCGAAAAATCGATTATATTCTCTTCTGTTGTTTGCGATTTTTAGTATTTTTTGCGAACAGAGGGGATGGGCAAGTGAAATTTTTGCAAACACTCCCACGAAAAATAAGGGCACGTCCATTTTCGAATTTAGGTAGATTGGCAATTGTATGTTAATAAATAATTAGCAAATTCGAACAAGAACCATGTAAAATATGGAAATAAAAAAATTCGCTAATTTATTTAATTGGAAAATGGACGCTTTTATTGGTGGGTGTTCTTGTTGAAATGGTGTGGGTCCATCGATTTTTGTAGTTCTTGTCTTTCCTTTTGGTTTACTAATATTTACTAGTGGACATTTGTTTATTGCCGGTCATTTTAGTAATTTTCGAAAAATTATATCCCTGATTTTTGTCCCAATTATTTATTTAAATGTTTTTTTTGATAATTTGTGTATTTTTAATAAATTTTCCAATTTGAAATATTTAGCAAATAATTTTTAAAAATGGCACTCAGTTGAAAGGTATGATTGGCCACCATTTTGAATTTTTTTATTTTGTGAATTTAGGCGAGCTATTCATCTAGTTCAACAAATTAAATGATCGAAACTTTTTACTATAAACTCCATTTGGCTGACACTCGTAAATCTGATGATAGGTTCAGTTTTAAGATTTAAATTTGCCGCCATTGACCTAAGACGATCAATGGCGGCAAATTTGAAATCTTCTCCGTCGAATTTTTTTCGAATTTTCTGATGACACATATTCCACTAAAGAAAATGATCCGCCATCGTTTCCTTAATTTCTGTACAAAATTTCATCACATATAATCGCTGAAGCATCGTGAAAACGAACATGAACATGTGGCCATCTGCGAAAACCAAAAAAAGAAACCAAAAAAAAAAGATCCAATGTTAAATCGAGTCCCGAACCAGATTAGATCAATTATAATATTTTCTAAGAGGAAGATTTTTTGGGCAGAAACGAAAGACGGTAAGGAGCTCAGGCAAAAACGAGACCTAGTAGACGGTGCCAACAGGGATAACAACAAAAAGAAAAGGAAAAAAAACGAAATGTTTTGTGTACCAACAAAAGAAAAACAAAAACAAAATAAGCACATACGATCATCCTGGCACACGCTAGTTTTCTATGAGAATACGAAGGGAAAAAAAAATTCTTTTTTCATGGTTTTTTTTTGGTTGCCGTTAAACAAAAACCAACGAAGGAAAAAACGAAGGAACATTTTTGTGCACACATGGTGGCGTGGCGTTATGATTTCTTATTTGCTCGCTTGTTGGTTGGCAGTGTCTGCCACGTGCATATCGTATAGGGTCCTAAGGTAGATTGGAATCAGATTGCGTTAAATTATTGGGTAAAGGAAAACGGAACAGACTTCCAGACAAGACACATGATTCCGATGCAGGTGGTAGCTTGCCGCTGCAAACACTGATCCTTCTGCAAACACAGCAGCGTTCAACACTGGCTTATCCAGGCGAAGGGTGCGGCAGACCGGCATAAGAAGTGGAAGAAAAGGATCTTTTTAATCGAGATGGCCACAGAAGCAGCAATGGAAATAACAAGAAGGATAACGGAGAAGGCAAAAAGCGGAAACCAAGGTGGCAGCAACAATCGCACGACGCGTCATCACCAAATTATTACCAGAACAGATAATATCAAATTCTACAGATTGTCAAGGAGCATATGCCCTATATTCCGGTGTGTATTTTGTCAATAAAAGTGCCCATCTGTTCCATATATGGTGGTAAGAATGTCCATGTGTGCAGGTCAGACGGTGATGGCTCCTAGCATTCGTAACATGTCAGGTCAGACGGTGATGGCACTATACTCATTTATATATTTTCTTCTGTACACGAGATTTTATGATTTTTTCTTAGTGTTCGATTTAGTATTTTTTCCTTTTAATAGGACAATTTGCAAATTTTTCCATTTAACTTTTCGTAAAGCTTCGAAAATTGTTAATTTTTTTCGAATTTTCTATTTTCAAAATTTTTTCCTCTTTTTTAAAAATTAATTCATTATTTTTTCTTTTTTAATGACTGAAAAGAAGTTGTAGAATAATTTTTCGGAAATCGTCCTCGTCTTTTTTTATTATTTTTTCTTTTCAATCCAGTTTTGACTTACGAACAGGAAAATGTTTTTTGTTGCTGCTTTTTTTTGTTTTTTCTTGCTCAATTAAACTTGAAAAACGATTTTCGGTTTTTTCTGGAAATTTCCTCCCCAAAATAAAAAATATAGAAAGATATTTGGTATTTTTTTCTTTTTTTTTTTTGGACCATCACAGTTGACAGTGAATTTTTGGTCATATTTTATAGTAAAATTCTATTTCGAAATTGTCAAATTTTTAATTGTTTTAATTGAAATATCTTGTTAATAAATAATTACCCAAATTGTAATTAAAATAAAACCAAAAAAAAAAAAAAACTACCAAAATATTTTTAGTTTCGAATAAAACGAAAATATTTTCGAAATTTTACCAATTATAATTTATTTTGAAATTTAAAAAAAAAGAATAACAAAACAATTCAAATAATTTAAAAAAGAAAAACAAATTTGCTTTTTAAAAAAAATTATTAATTTCGAAAATGTCGATTTGCTGCCGACTGAAAGAAATGAAAATATTGCGAAAAATTTTATGCCAAATTTTCCAGCATTTCATTTCTTACTAACGGAAAAAAATTCTAAACTCTAAAATAATTTCCTTACCAGAAATATCAAAAATTTCATCCTTTTTTATTTAAAAAAAACTGTTTTGAAAGTGAATTTTCGATTGAAAAAAAAATAATATTTTTTTGGAAAAGTTGAATCTTTTTTTTCGAAAATACCAATTTTTGCTTAAACGAAAAAAAATCCCAAAATCTAAAAAAATTGTATCCCCAGAAAATTTCCCCTTTTTTATTTAAACTAAATGTTTTCGAAAGTGTTGATTTTTCGATTAAAAAAAAATATTTTTTGGAAAAATTCAATATATTTTTTTTCGAAAATACCAATTTTCAATGAAACGAAAAGAAATCGTAAAATGTAAAAAAAATTGTATTCCCAGAAAATTTCCCCTCTCTTTATTTAAAAAAAAACTTTCTTGGAAGTGATTTTTCGATTGAAACAAATAATAAATTATTGGAAATATTTAATGTGTTTTTTTTTGCGAAAATACCAATTTTCAATTAAAAGAAAAAACGCTTAAAATCTGAAAAAAATTTATTCCCAGATTATTCGAATATTTCCCCTTTCTTTATTTAGTTTAAAAAAACTGTTTTCAAAAGTGTAAATTTTTCAATTGAAAAAAAAAATCCTAAAATCTAAAAAAAATTTATACCCAGAAAATTCGAAAATTTAACATTTTTTAAAAACAAAATTTTTTTAAAAGGGTCGATTTTTCGACTAAAAAAGAATTTCGAAAAATTCAATGTTTTTTTTCGGAAATACCAATTTTCAATTAAACGGAAGGAAAAAAATCCTAAAGTCTAAAAAAATTATGTTCCCAGAAAATTCGAAAAATTTCCCCTTTCTTTAAAAAAAATGTTTTCGAACGTGTCGATTTTTCGATTAAAAAAAATTTTTGGAAAAATTCAATGTTTTTTTTGCGAAAATACCAATTTTAAATTAAGCGAAAAACAAATCCAGATCATTCGAAAATTTCTTTTGTCTTTGTTTAAAAAAAAATCCTATAAAAAATGTCAATAAAAAAATCGATCAAAAATAAAAATAATATGAAACTTTATCAGTCTTTTGATGAATTAATTTTTCGAAATAACCACTTTTTTTTAACAAAAAAAACCTCGAACTTTTCTGAAAACTTGACATTTTTGGTTAACGCATAAAATAAAACAACCGCAAAATTTTACTTGGTTCTTTTTTTCGGATATTTCAATTGTAATTTAAATCAAGGAGCAAACGTTTTCGAAAATAATACTTTAAAAATTTTTCGAAATGAAATGCACCGAATTTGATTTATTATCTTTTATATAATTTATGAAAGGAACGAGAAAGCAACAACAAAAGAAAACTAGAAAAATTCAAGGAAAAACCATAAATGCACCTTAATTTGCACATGATGACCGTCAGTTACACCTGCACGCGCACACACAATCGTAAACAAATCAGTCAGCTGCGATGTTGTCAGTTCAGCGGATTTGCATCGGAATTCAAAATGCATAGCAGTGGACAAATTTTTCAAGTCGAAAAAATTTCGGAAAAAAATTAGGCAATAAAAAATTGCGAATAATTAATTACAGCGCTCAGAAGTGGACAAGGGGGAATGGAGTGAGTGTCGAGTAGTAGCTGCGATTCCCGCCGTGGTCAAGCACGTGTTTTGCGGATGAATTCAGCTAATTTTGATTGTTATCGCCGCACGACATCACGACCGCACACGCACACACCTTTCTGTATGCTCGATGCACTGCCACTGCCGTTGGTGGGAGGCGACTGACCGCATGAGCGGATGTACACATGTATTTGTGTAGTGGAACGGTAGTATTTGATCGGCTTGAGCGAAATTATGAATGAACGACGATGACGTGACGCAAGGACGGATGACTGCCGCAATGGCAGCGCAGCTATAACAGCTGGTTGTGCGGCGCGATCGTTGGGTGAACGCTGCGCCGACACGTCGCGATGACGTTTCTGTTGTGGTCAAGACTGTTCAAGTGTGAGCGTCGAAACGATCGAACGTTTACGATCAACGAATTAATGAATGGCTGTTGCTTACTCCACGAATTTTGTGGCGCTAAATTTTTAACAACAGTTTTTTTTGCTTTTTATGAATTTCGAAGTTTTTTCTTGCATTCTACAATTTTTTTTTTCCATAAATTTTTGGTTTTTTTTTAATTTTTAATTTTCGAAAATTACGTCGATTTCCTTTCAGACTTTCATGAGTCCTCCATCCACCCCTTTACCATTTTTCCCATCAGCTCCAACTATTTCTATGTCCTCGTTCATACCTTTTTGGTATTAAATGTTTTATTTGTTGATGGATTTAATATTTTTTTTTTTTGGAATTAATTTTTGTTTTGTTTAGTTTCATTGAAAATTTTATAGGAAGCTAAATTTGTTCGGTTTGCTTTTAAAAAATTCTCTTATTGGTTTCTATTAATTATTTTTTCGAACAGGAAATTTTGTCCATATGCGAAATTGTGTCTCATTTTCTATTTGTTTTTTCTTCTATTTTTGCATTGTTTTCGGGTTAATCTGCATTTCCGATATGATCAACGATCATGCCAACAAAAAGAACAGCGAAACAAAAGTAATTGCAACGGAAGTAAAATAGCATCGTTTTTTCCTCTAATCTTTATAATTTTTTGTAAATAATTTATTCGCATTCATATTATTTGAAATTGTCGGGAAAGTTTTTTGTGTTTGCTATAATTTTTTTAAAATTTTTACTAAATATTGCCAATATTGTGCATAATTTTTTTCTAAGCTCCGTTTTCAACCTTTTTTTTTTGTAAAAAGACAGACGTAATAATTTCGATTATTTCTTTTTTTGTTAAATTTTATAAAACCTTAAAAATTTTATTTTTACATATTTGAAATGAGTCCATCCCTAATTCGTAATTTACCTGAAAAATAATTTGTATTATTTTTATTTTGGTTTTATTTAGATTTAAAAAAAAAAAAAAGATTAAATTTCTTTTGAGGTTATGTTGAAAATATTGCAATTTTCAAAAATGTTTAATTTTTTGAGATTTTTAAATATTTTGTTAGTTGTGGGCTTTTATCAAATATTTTCAATTGTTAAGGATTTTTTCACCATGAGGCTGAGGTGGATTTTATAAAAAATTATAAATATTTTAAGAAAACTCACTAAAAATAGATCGATTTTCTTAAAATAATATCAAAATATTGAACCTTAGATTATGTTCATGAATTTTTTCGATAATTTTTTACTAGAAAATGATTAAATTTTAAGGTAATTTTAAAATTTTTAATTTAAAAACAAAACATAAATTTTTATGAGTCGATTTTTAAAAAATTATTAAATTTTAATGAGTTTATATCAGAAAATAGTC
The DNA here is from genome assembly GCA_958298945.1 of Atherix ibis. Lineage (NCBI taxonomy): Eukaryota > Metazoa > Arthropoda > Insecta > Diptera > Athericidae > Atherix > Atherix ibis. The sequence goes on from OY282610.1 coordinate 8,524,195, forward strand.
AATTTTTTTAAATATTATGCTTGAAAATTTTTAAGCATAATTTTTAAGTTATTTCGAAAAAAAATCATTAATTTTGTTGGAATTAATTTTTAAAAAATCTCAAAATTGAAGGTTAAAATATTCTCTTTTTTTTGAGGTTATTTTATTTCTAAGTTTTCACCAAAAAATATTCATTTTTAAGGTTATTAACAACAAGCAATTTTTTTGATATTATTTTTAAAAAAATAATAGTTTTTTTAAGTGTTTTTACTAGAAAATGTTGAATTTTTAAGGTTATGTTCGAAAGTATACTCCTTTTTTGAGGTTATTTAATGAAAACCGATTAATTTTTGCTAATTTTTTACCAGAAAATATTAGTTTTTAAGGTAATTTTTTACAGTATGCAATTTTTTTGAAAATATTTTTAAAAAAAACTATAATTTTTAATGAGTTTTAACAAGAGAATGTTGAATTTTGAAGGTTATGTTCAAAATTATTCTCCTTTCTTGAGGTTATTTAATGAAAACCGATCATTTTCTGCTAATTTTTTACCAGAAAATATTAGTTTTTAAGGTAATTTTTAACAATATGCAATTTTTTTGCGAATATTTAAAAAAAAACTATAATTTCTAATGAGTTTTTACAAGAAAATGTTGAATTTTTAAGGTTATGTGCAAAAGTATTCTCCTTTTTTGAGGTTATTTAATTAAAACCGATTAATTTTTGCTAATTTCTTACCAGAAAATATTAGTTTTTAACAATATGCAATGTTTTTGTAAATATTTAAAAAAAACTATAATTTTGAATGATTTTTTACCTGAAAATGTTGAGTTTTTAAGGTTATGTGCAAAAGTATTCTCCTTTTTTTAAGGTTATTTAATAAAAATCGATCATGTTTTGCTAATTTTTTACCACAAAATATAAGTTTTTAACATAATTTTTAACAATATGCAATTTTTTTGAGAATATTTTTAAAAAATTATAATTTTTAATGAGTTTTAACAAGAAAATGTTGAATTTTGAAGGTTATGTTCAAAAGTATTCTCCTTTTTTGAGGTTATTTAATGAAACCTGAATAATTTTTACTAATTTTTTACCAGAAAATATTAGTTTTTAACAATATGCAATTTTTTTGAGAATATTTTTAAAAAATTATAATTTTTAATGGTTTTTTAACAGAAAATGTTGAATTTTGAAGGTTTTGCTCAAAAGTATTCTCTTTTTTTGAGGTTATTTAATGAAAACTGATTAATTTTTATTAATTTTTTACCAGAAAATATTAGTTTTTAACAATATGCAATTTTTTTGAGAATATTTTTAAAAAATTATAATTCTTATGGTTTTTTAACAGAAAATGTTGAATTTTGAAGGTTTTGCTCAAAAGTATTCTCTTTTTTTTTTTGAGGTTATTTTTTCAAATGTTAAAAAATTGCTCACTTTTTTTTGTTGAAAAATGATGAATATTCAGCAATGTTCAGGCTTTGAATTTTGCCTAATGTATCATAGTTTTTTTTTCATATTCTTTTCCATATAAAATGAGTTTAAGTTTTGAATTAAAAAAAACCAAATTTTTAGCCAAAAAATCACAACAACAATTCGCTTTTACTGTAATATTTTCTTCAATTAAATATCGAATAATAGTTAGCATAATAAATCAATTATCACACATCATCTGTTGGTCATCTAATAAGAAAGTTATTATTATTTTTTTTATATAAAAATCAAATCAAATGAGATCATGTACACATCATATTCACACACACATGCATACATAAGTACATACTGTCCATCATCATATTAATTGGAATAATTCTTTCAACAGTATCCGGTTATTGAAAATGACGACGTTTACGATGATGATTATCAGATGACATTTCAAATTGTAATATGACCGCAATTTTCACAATTTTTCTTCATTAAACGATCTTGTCGCATCGAAGACTAGTAAGTTATCGTTTTCGTAATGATTTTCTTATCTCAAAATCATAATTTATTCTGTACTGCAATCAGGTGAATGTGGCTGGCTTAAGACCTAATAAAATTCATTAAATTTTGATCACAAGCAGTTTTTTTCATCAGTCATGCCAGACGAAGGGGGGGGGGGGGGTGGGTGTGCATGAATGGAAAAATATTCTCCCGAACGTTGTTTTACTAAATGTTCGTGAGAAAATACACGTTCAAAAAATAAAGGATACATTTAAACGTGTCGAAAAACTGTGATCGAAATGGCATATCGAATTTTTAATCAGCCACTTTTATAGCCAGATTGGTTCTTAATAAACATTTTAGAGTGCATCCTTCCGTTCCTTTATCTTCTTACATCGATGACATGATCTAACATCGGTTCCTGTATTCATACAGAAATAATTTTTACACTTTCAATACACTCAGAAATTTGTAGTGCTCCTCAGTTGGCCTTTATAGGCGCCATTTTTTTTTTGTTTCAAAAATACCCTACGCTATTTAGTATTTTCTTACAAAAAACTTTTTCATTTCAGATAATTTCCTTTAATTTTTCTACTCAAATGTATATGAGATCCTTGGCCATTTACTGTTTGACTTTGAGATGATTAATTTGGGACCTCAGAAGAGAACTAGTTTTTTTGGAACAAAACCTAAAAATAAATGTAATAAAATAAATAATAATTTATCCAAATTGGTCATTGTTTATTTTTGGGACCCTTATGCTTCCACGTGGGTTGAAATCTTCAACAATCTTAGTAACACACAGAATATAGGGGAAAACAATAAATATTTTACTACTGACTCCTTTTTTTTTTGAGAGAATAAAAACAATTCCCTAAATGACACATACGCTGCGTCATCGATTTTAAATTTTCTTTGGAAAATTAAATCAAAGTAATTAAATAAAAAAATAAAAACTTTATAATACCACACACAATATGTTATTATTATTAAAAGAACAATTTAAAAAAATTACCGTTTTTCTAGACGTTGAATTTTCAGGAAAACCAAACACACTTTATTTGTGGAGGAATTTTTTTTTAATTTTTTCCAAACAAAAAGCTGATCACGCTTCTAAGAAATACTTTTGAGATAATTTCGATTAATTGTTGCACACAAATTTGTGTACATGGTATCAGGTCTAAAGTCATTGATTTTAAGAAGTGTTCATTTAGGACCATTAACACAGAGAAAGCTCTGGTTAACGTTGTTCTGATCAAAACTAGGAAAAAGAGGATGAAAATAAATTATAAAAAGCAAGAAATTGTACTTTGTGCTTTAATAAATCATATTTTACCCCTGACTCCATTTAGAAAAAAAATTGATCTCCTAAATGACGCACATGCTGCGTCATCGATTTTAAAATTATTTAAATTTAAAATTCAACTTATTGTTAAAGAAGGAAGTTACTCAGAAAATACAGAATATGCTTCGTAATAATTCCTGCGTTTTTCTAGAAGTGGAGCATTTTCAGGAACATCATCCATACTTTGACTAATGCTTTTAGTGTTGTTTTTTTTACAAACCACTTTCATTAAAATCTGTTTCGTAAATTGTAGAACCATTTGCCTCCATAAACAAAAATAAAAATATTCTCAAGAAAATAAACTAAGAAATATTTTACTCTTAACTTCATCTTTTAAAAAAACGACCTCCTAAATGACGCACATGCTGCGTTATCGATTTTGAAATTTGAAATGAGCTCATCCCTAATTCGTTATTTACCTGACAAATAATTTTTATTACTTTTATTTTGGTTTCATTTAGATTTTTTTTTTTTAAAAACGATCAATTTTCTTTTGAGGTTATGTTGAAAATATTGCAATTTTCAAAAATGTTTAATTTTTTGAGATTTTTAAATATTGTTTTAGCTGTATTTTTAAATATTAAAACAAACTAAGAAATATTTTACTCTTAACTTCATCTTTTTAAAAAAAAACGACCTCCTAAATGACGCACATGCGTCATTTTATTTTTAGATAATTTCTAATAATTTTTTACACTTTGAACCAGACTTTTCAGACAATTTCAACTAATTTGAGGTCTAAAGTAATTTACTATTTGATTCTGAGATGATTAATTTAGGACCACAAAGCCCAAGTTCACGTTGCTCTGATCAAAACTACTTTATTTTTTTTGCGGCGCTTCGAAAATATTGCTGACACGCAGACTTCATTTTCTAACAAAAGATTGAAAAGATGCCTACCAAAAAAAACGAAATATTTTAATTCTGAATCGATCGTGAAAATGACGCATATGCTGCGTCATTGCTTTTGAAATTGTTTTAAGATAAAATCGAACAATATAAATGAAATTTATACAAAAAATACACAATATGCTTTGTTATTAGTAAAAATATTACGTAAAAATACCTGCGTTTTTGTAGAAGTTGCGTGATCGCTTGAAAACCACCCACACTTTGAGTAACCCTTTTGGTGTCATTTTATTTCCGGACAATTTCTAATCATTTTTTACCCTTTGAGCAAGTTCTGTTTTGTGCTACACTTTTCAGACAATTTCAACTAATTTTCGTGAAAATGACGCATATGTTGCGTCATCGATTTTGAAATTGTTTCAAGATGAAATTGAAATATTAAAAATTCGCTGAAAAGTTGGCGTTTTTGTTCTGTCTTTAAATTCGAACCAAAGATCTGAGCGCACATTACGTGTACTAACGGAATGGAAAATATATTTTTTCAATCGATCTTTTTTAAACAAAGACATTCATTTTTGGTATTTAGAAAAGAAATTATTTACAAACATGAAAAAATCGAAATTCTAATTAAAAATCTAATTAATTCTATTTTGTATTTTGTAAATGTAAACATGGAACAAATAAGAACTAATTAGTCTTTGCTACGTGCTCAGAAACACTCTAGTTAATATTTGAGAGAGAAAAAATCCGACTTTAGATTCTACTTCAACGGTTTATTGATATTGGACAAAGTCATTAAAGAAAGAATAAAAAAGACTAACAGCAAATATGGTAATAAATTTTTTTTATGTCTAATAAGCATCGAACAACAAGACGGTTCGTTGTTGAAATTTTGTTAAAAGCAATTTTTTTCTATAATAAAGAGAAGTGTTGTTTTGCGCCTCTAACAAGAGACATTTGCCCTCGTTCAACCAAATATAATTTTAATTTTTATTTAAAAAGAAAATCAATTTTATGATCAAGAAATTATTTGACTAAAATCAAAAGTACAGCCCATCCGATCGATGCTGGTACAGTATTTTCTTAAAGCCTCCACACTCTACGAATTAATAATCATTAATTCAATCATAAATACAAATTGCCTTTTAAATATTTTATGGGATCTTTATTCGAATATTTAGTCTGTTATATTTCATTAGAGCGATTTTATGATGTCAACTAAGTAATTGAAAATTCCAGAACGAAGTGTCCGATGAATTCTGTTAGCGTTGAAATTTTAATAACATTTCAAATATGAACGGAAATAATAATTCTAACTGGTTGGTTGTAAACAAATTTCTTTTAAAAAATATATATTTTCAATATGTGTTGAACGTGTTTAGTTCTTAAATAATTAAAATTACGTTAAATCATAATTGTTGTGTTTGCTTCTTTTAAATGTATGCCATGCTGTCTAAGAAAGAATATTGAAGAAAAATGACGCCTAAACATGCGTTGCCTATAATGGTTGGTCCAGTTTGTATCGGAAATAATATTGAGATTATTTTAGGCTAAACAATAATTTTTTAATCAAGTGAAAAATTATTGTTTGAACAAAAATAATGAGAAAAAATCACAGACACAAAACTGTGGTCATTCGGGACGGTTTTTACAAACGGTCTCGCAGCTTTGGAAACAATTCAACAACACCTAAAAAAAAAGATGCTTAAGAAAAAAAAAGATTTTTTTACTCCTGACTTCATCTTTCAAAAAAAAACCACTTCTTAAATGACGCACATGCTGCGTCATCGATTTTGAAATTGTTTCAAAATAAAATCAAACAATAAAAATGAAATTTATACAAAAAATATACAATATGCTTTGTTATTAGTAAAAAAAAATTCGTAAAAATACCTGCGTTTTTGTAGAAGTTGCGTGATCGCTTGAAAACCACCCACACTTTGAGTAACCCTTTTGGTGTCATTTTATTTTCAGACAAATTCTATTAATTTGTTACCCTTTGAGCAAGCCCCTTTTGGTGCTAAATTTTTCAGACAATTTCAACTAATTTCAGTTCTAAGGTCAAATTTAATATTTGATTCTGAGATGGTTAATTTGGGACCACAAGCCCCAAGTTCACGTTGCTCTGATTAAAACTACTTTGGTTGCTTTTTTTGGGACCCTTGGATAATATTGCTGCCTAAGAAAAAAAAGACGAAATATTTTAATTATTGCTTAGTCAAAAATAATGAGAAAAAATCACAGACACAGAACTGTGGTCATTCGGGACGGTTTTTACAGACGGTCTCGCAGCTTTGGAAGCAATTCAACAACACATAGAAAAAAGATGCTTAAGAAAAAAAAAAGATTTTTTTACTCCTGACTTCATCTTTCAAAAAAAAAACCACTTCTTAAATGACGCACATGCTGCGTCATCGATTTTTAAATTGTTTCAAAATAAAATCAAACAATAAAAATGAAATTTATACAAAAAATATACAATATGCTTTGTTATTAGTAAAAAAAAATTCGTAAAAATGCCTGCGTTTTTGTAGAAGTTGCGTGATCGCTTGAAAACCACCCACACTTTGAGTAACCCTTTTGGTGTCATTTTATTTTCAGACAAATTCTATTAATTTGTTATCCTTTGAGCAAGCCCTCTTTGGTGCTAAATTTTTCAGACAATTTCAACTAATTTGAGGTCTAAGATAAAATGTACTATTTGATTTGGGACCACAAACAGAACTGTGGTCAATCGGGACAGTTTTTAAAGCCGGTCTCGCAGTCTTGCAAGCGATTCGTGAATCATCAAATGATCCGGTGCTCTATGAGATTCATCATAATCTATTAAATAATAGAAATGTTGAACTGCTGGCATCCACGATAATGAACGGGTTGATCAGCGGGCGGCGTAGGCTCTCCAACGTCCTGTGTCCACGATATTTTCGAACTTGGCGCTTCCACTGACCAAATGGCATTTTACACTTTTAGCCATGCATAGATAAATAGACTGGACCAACCAACGGTGAATATTAGTTTGTTTTTGGGGGCATATCTCACCTAAGCTAGAATTTCAACGACCTTTAGCGATGCGGAGATCCGACGATGAATTTTCTAGAAGATTCTAATATGCTCAACAAAATTTAACTACTTAAAATTACTCCTTCCAACTAACCGCTGGACCAATACTGAATAGCCTCATGGTCGTTACACGCTGCAAAATTGGCCGCTGCCTCTTGTCTCAGACGCCATACAACAACAACAATAATTGTTCACTTTTATTCGAATCAATTCTTCCTCAAATAGGCTGTACAAAAAAAAAAAAATCATCCTAGAAAGCTGCCTGAAAAGATGTGTTGCGCTGTTACATTTCGTCCACCCTGCATGCTATAACATTGGATCAGTTTTTTTTCCTATTTGAATATCTTTTATTGAGATTATTTCTCTGAAAAGTAAGTTTCCTTGAAAATAGTTGATCTAAAATTTTGCTGATAGAGTATTCCGCAACATTGGACCCTTAACAATAACGAATTTCGAATTTTCGGTAATCTCCTGTTAGAAAGAGACCACTGCTCTTAAAAATCGATGATTTCTTTTTTTTTAAATGTTGCTTTTCAAAACAAACCTAATCTTAAATGTTGCTTAAACATAAGAATGTTGCTGCAACATTAGACCGTACATTTGGACGAACTGTGGATGAACTGTAGGTCATTAGGAGACCTGTGATTACGATAGCAAAAGTTGTGCATCCTCGAAGGTCATATGTGGCCCATTAGTTGGCCTTGATCGTAAAAAACCAAAACATTGATTTGCGTTAGATTCCGAGTTATGCCGTAATTCTGAGTGTGAAAGGCTCTCGAATGCTGTAAGCTCACTGCTGCTTTCTATTGGATTTATGTGTCAACCAAATGACATGACAAAATTCTGGGTAAGGTCAATTCTCAGAATCTGGATTGGACATATCGGACCTGAGTTCCATTTCTGAGAATCATGGATAAATTCCATTGCTGTGGCATTCAATTTATTTAAAACGAATCTGGAATTTTTTTTCTTGTTCTTCCATTGTGGACTTCCTTAACCCAACAACTCCTTTTCTAAGACCTCTGGTAGACTTCCCTAAGCAAACTAATATACTCCATCCACAAAATTTAACAATTTCTATCCGAAAAGCTTCCAATGCCTATTCAGACTTTTTTTTCTTGTATAGAGCTGCTTCACATTGCGCACCTCCTTAACCCAACAACTCCTTTTCCAAGTCCTCTGGTAGACTTCCTCAAACACACTAATATACTACATCAAAACACAATTTCTATCCGAAAAACTTTTAAGTAGAATTTTTTTATCCAAGATTTTTTGTTGAATTTTCTTTAATTTTATTTAATCTGCTTTTTATCTTTTTCTTTTTGAATTGGTTAACGTTTTTATTAAAAGAAGAAGAAAACATTCGGTTGCGATTGTGAATGTGTCTCCGCTAAATGAGTGAATTTTGAGTTAATTTCGTAAAAAAACCATTTTCCGTGATGAGTCTTCGCTAAACTGCTAATTTTGATATTTGTCTAGGGAACTATGGAAATTGGTGAATGCCCAAGGAAAGCCGCTGAAATTGTGATAAAAAAAAAATTCAAGATAAAATTCGAGGCCAGCAACACCGAAAACTGATGAGAATGTGGAACGAGAAAGGGTTCTTCTAAGCCCCTTAACACTGAAGCTGAAGTCTTTGAAAGATTCAGAAAGAGAGTTTTTCGTGACAGGCACTACATGATGACAATATAGGGTCCGAGAGGCAGTGGAAAACGAGTCCCGCTCAGGAAGGTTTTCAACATCAAAAACTGATGAAAATGTGGAACCTTTCAAAATGATTTTTTTCTACAAAAAAAAGCTCTTAAAAAAACTCGGAGAAAGGGTTTTTTTTGCATCAGATCGGACAATGACCCCTACTATCATATTAGGGACATCGTCATCAATAAGTTTTTGTCGGGAAAAGGGTTTCATGTGGTTTCCCAACAGCTCCCTTTATTCATCAGATCTAAGTTCGGTTATAAAAACATTTGAAAGGACGCCATCTTGGGTCTGCCGATAACATTTGAAGCAGCAATGATGATTCCTTTGAAAAGATTACAATTTGGCAACAACGTGATTTCACACAATGCCTCTGTCAATTGGCTTCCAGGATCCGTTCGATTATTTCGTGTAAAGTCGTGACAAACCAGTAACAGACGACGCCTTTGAAGCCAATCTTGAACTATAATTTTGAGAAGTTGCGATTGCTTCGTCGTAAGTCTGACCTGTGTCCGAGTATCAGTTCAATGAGTGGTGTCGCTAGAAAAAAAAAATACATTTTCTTGCAATTTTTCTATTTACAAAAAAGAGAAACAATTCGCAATTACATGGAATCCGAGCCAGACATTCTAAAGTTAGCCACATTGCGTCACAACGACAACACATTTTCTGTTTTTCTTATCGGGAATGTGAGAATTTTCACTAAAACACTTGTGCGCATGTGCAATTAAATTAAATTTGAAATGAAATAAAAAACAACAACAAATTTTCAGGAATAAAATTTCAAAATAATTTCGAACAAAATGCACCAGCACGTGGATTATTGTGAACAATAATAATCGAAGGCTGGTGTGCACTTTTACTATAGAACCAATTAAAAAAAAAAAAAAACCCAGAAATTATGCACCTGCCAAAGAATAAGAAAACTTTGGACACCCTCGCTTGTGTTGTTTCGTTTTGTTTTTTATTCTTATTGAAACGAGCAATTTTGTACTAGAATAAAAAAAAAACGGATAATAATACAACTTTTACGGATAATCGATATTTACCTGTTCAGATTATGTTGCCGATTTTTATTTGGGGTTCATTTCGATTCTATGCATTTTTTATGCTTTGTAGTATTTCCAACAACAACAAAAAAGACAACGCTTGAATCAGTTGTAATTCAATCAGAGTTTTGCGGTTATTTATTCGTTACATTCAAACATTCTCTAATCCCCAATTCTTTAATAATAAATATCAACAATGAATAAAATGTTATTCGGACCATGGATGACGGGGAGAATTTGTCGATTTCCTCACTTTTTATCTGAAAATAAAAGAAAAAATGGTAAAAATTTGATTATGCAAAAATAAAACAGTGAATTTCCTGCCCGAATTTAACAATATCCTGAAGCGGATATTGCTTGTTTGTAAAAGCGTTAATAACGACATGGAAGAAAATAATACGTCTTCAAATTCACCACTCAAAATTATAAAAAAAAAATTCACCGCACAAAATTACTAGTAAAATTCCAAAACCAACGAAAAAAGTTAATGGTTTTTTTTCATTTATTTTCTTATTAATTTTTGTTCGTAAACTATTGAAATTTGTTTGCATGGTCTGGCAATTGGGGTGTTATTTTTTTCGTGGGGAGAAGAGGGGTCTATAAATTCGAATAGTTCTGATGTTGGTCTTAATTCAATTTAGTCTAATTGAATTCTGTTAAGTTTCCAGTTTTGGTTGAGGCTAATTTATATTTGAACCCGACTAGAGACCCCCTTTTAGGGTCTTAATTTGGATAGGATGGATAAGATTATTAATTTCTTTAGGACTTTTGATTAGGATGTTAGTATAACTTGAACTGTTAAGGTTTTTATAATTTGGTTTGTATCAATTAGGATCTAATTAGGGTCTTAGTTCGATTAGAATCGATCGGAGCCTCGACTTGGTTAATATCGGCTGATAAGAGCCTTAAGTCGGTAATGATTGAAGACTTGCTAAAGGTGCTTCGGCTACTCAAGTTGATTAGGTCTAATAAGGGTGGCAATTTGTTAAGGCTAAAGTAGGATCAATTTTAGCCTCTCAAATTGTTGATGATTTCATGGTGTCCCTATTGGATTTGTTTTGATTAGGATATTATTTTATTAATGACTGATTAGGGTCTTAATTCGATTGTTGTCTCAAGGAATTAATAGTAAGTGAATATAAAAAGTACTAACCAATTCTTTAATAAGATTAAGGTCTCAATTTGATAAGGATAGAACACAATCTCACTTAATTAAGGACTAATAATATTCAGAATTCAATAAGGGTCTCAATTGATTGAAAATTACGTAGCATTTTACTTTAAGTGTATCTTTTTACATCAATTCGTTTAGGGTCTCGATTTCTTGAGGACTAAATGAGGTCTCAATTCGATATGTACTGATTAGGCTCTCAATATATTATGGACTGAATAAGCTATCACTTTATTGAAGATGTATTAGTGAATTTAATTATTTTAGCCACTCAAATTGTTGATGATTTCATGTGGTCCCAATTGGATTTGTTTTGATGAGGATATGATTTTATTAAGAACTGATTAGGGTCTTAAGTCGATTGTTTTCCCAAGGAATTAATAGTAAGTCAATATAAAAAGAATTGACCAATTCCTTAATTAGATTAAGGCCTAAATTTTTTTGAGGATAGAACACAATCTTACTTAGTTAAGGACTAATAATTGTCGATGAGGGTGTCAATAGATTGAAAATTTGCATAGGATTTTACTTTAGGTGCGTATTTTAACTTCAATTCGTTTAGGGTCTCGGTTTCTTGAGGTCCCAATTCGATATGTACTGACCAATTCCTTAATTAGATTCTCGCTTTATGATAGTCTTATTAGGACCTTAATTTGATAAGAGTCATCAGCTGTTAAGACCTTAACTTGATTATTGGATTAATTCGATTCGGATCGATCAGACGCTCAATTTTTTACGTCCTATTAAGGGACCAAATGAGAAGCATTTCAATTCATTCAGGACTGATTAGGGTCCTAATTCGATTAAAGTCTGAATTTTACCTTGGTAAAAACCGATTAGGGGTCTCAATTTGTAGGAACTTATTTTGTTCAGTACTGACTAGGGTCCTAATTCGATTATGACCTAAATTTGTTGAGAATTGAGTAGGAAGACTTATTATGGGCTAAATTCAATTCGTATCGATTAGAGACTCAATTTGCTTAGGACTTATTAAGGGACTTAATTTGCTTAGGACTGAGAATCATTTTAGGGTCCTAATTTTATTGAGACGCTAATTAATTTGAGGACTGTGTGAGATCCTCATATAATAAGAACTGTTTAGAATCTTGATTGATTGATAACCGCCTAGGAACTCAATCTGCTTAGGTCTAATTAAGGTCTTACTTGATTAAATTCGATTACTCTGCGAGTGATTTTCTCGTAATTTTTTTTTCTGTAAATTTCACTTTATTTACTCAGGATAACTAACCAATTACAACGTAATTTAATATATCAACTTACCATCGAGAAATAAGATTAATTGCATCAAGAAAAAAGCACCATAAAAATTCCAAATGTCAGCAATACTTAATAAAGTCGATATGGCGCGGGGGTGGATATAATTATTGTTTTTTTTTCTTCTCGAAAACATTTTAATAACAAAATTCAAATGATTCGCCATAATTAGTCTGATACGAAATATTTATAAAAATAGTCGTATTTTCGGTTGAAGAGGTGGTCATATTTCGAAATTCATGGCCATTTAATAGTATTTGTGTGCATTTATGGGTGGGGGTGTATGTGTGTGTGCTTTTATATGAAAAATATCCATACCTAGGCATAGTATTATTATATTTTATAACAATATGCAAATCTTCCCGATTCTATAATATATTATTCATTATGCACAGACACCACCATCTAATATTGGCAGGCAAACGTAAATGAATAAATCGAGAAAAAAAAAGTTTCCACAACCGTTTTTTCCAAATATTGTATTTTTCGGAATTTGTTGTCTTTTGTTTTTGTGTGTCTGTGTGTGTTTGTTTTATTCGGTTTGGTTTTTTGCATCATCGAATCAATTTGGTCACCGATCACAAAGATTGGAGGAAATTCGTAATTGCTTTGTCGAACACGAGATGGAGTGTGGCCGCTGCCGCCGTCTACTCCTACAGTTTTTCTTCTTTTTCTTCTTCTTCTTAACTCCTTAAACGTTCAGTTAGAATTTGAATGCACGGATATGCTCGTAAAGAGAACAATGTGACAACAAAACAAACGCGGGCTTATTTCGTCAATTTTTGTGCGTCAATACAGAATTAACTAGAATAAAAACGACCCGCGCTCAATTCGATACGTCATGCGTAGGCATTAAACAGAATTGCCGCCATTGTCGTCGCCATCATCGAACAAGGCCGCCCTCGTGGGTCCCATCAATTCGAAATCACCGAAATCTCACCTCTCAATTTGTACCGGATTCGAGTGGTAATCGTTGTCATCGACGATACAATTTCTGTACTTTTTCCATCTTTTTTCCATTTCGAAGTTTCATTTTCATTATTATTATTATTTGAAAATTTATACAAGCTTGATCAAAAAAAAAAAAAATTAATATTCAATTGTTGACCAACAACGTTTTTCCATTTTTAAAATTCAAATCAACCACACATTATTGGGCGCGTGTTGGTGTGTTTCTGTGCGCGGCTTGTCCAAGTATGTGTAGATGGGCATGTGGAACTTTTAAATTGTTACGCAACACTTTCGACCTCCAAATCAGTACGTACGGTGGCGGATTGGTTTTATTCTCTTCTCCAAAATTCAACAGAATCTCTTCCTTTTCGTTTTATTTTCTTTCGATTTAAATTTATTCTGGTTTAGCTTGTTTGTTTGTTGTTTTTTTTCTTCCCTGACCATAAAAAATCTTACACAATAATTGCATCGACAATACGCTTACTAACAACAACAAAAAACATCACAACCAGGAATTTCCATTTAGTGTACTGCATCGGAATCGTGGGTGTCGTTTTCACCAGCTACTTTACGTTTTTTCTTCTATTAATCATTTTCTTTTATAAAATACTTTTCGCATATCTTTAATGTCAGCTGATAGCCTATTTGGAAGAAATTTCTTTTATTATTTTTATTCATAAAAATAAATTTTGCACACAAATTTAGTTTGCTCCACTTTCGGCTCTATTTTATAAATTTTTCTTGCATTTACTCAATTTGTACCCTTTTTGCTCTCAGGTTTTCCTCAATTTTTTCATAATTTTTTTTTTCAAATTTTGTTTGATTAATTTTTCTTGCAGTCGCCCATGTTTTGTTCAATTTACCCAAGATTTTACAAAATTTTTTTTTGCTACTTTTTGCCTCATTTTAGGAATTTTTTTTTTATTTTGTCAATTTTTTCCGTCCATTTTTTATTGAATTTTTCTCTAAAATTTTCTCCTTTTTGCGCGCAATTTTTGGTAACGTTTCTTTTTTAATTTTTTCATAATTTTTTTTCTCAGTTTTTTCCGTCCATTTTTTATTGAATTTTTCTCTAAAATTTTCTCCTTTTTGCGCGCAATTTTTGCTCACGTTTTTTTTAATTTTTTCATAATTTTTGTCAATTTTTTCCTTCCATTTTTTATTGAATTTTTCTCTAAAATTTGCTCCTTTTTGCGCGCAATTTTTGCTCACGTTTTTTTAAAATTTTTTCATATTTTTTTTGCTCAATTTTTTCCGTGCATTTTTTATTCAATTTTTCTCCTTTTTTCGTGCAATTTTTGTTCACGTTTTTCTCAATTTTTTCATAATTTTTTTCTCAATTTTTTATGGAATTTTTCTCTAAAATTTTCTCCTTTTTGCGCGCAATTTTTGCTCACGTTTTTTTTTAATTTTTACATAATTTTTTTTCAATTTTTTCCGTCCAGTTTTTATTCAATTTTTCTCCTTTTTGCGCACAATTTTCCCTCACATTTTTCTTAATTTTTTCATAATTTTTGCTCAATTTTTTCCGCCCAGTTTTTATTGAATTTTTTTCTCAAATTTTCTCCTTTTTGCGTGCAATTTTTGCTCACGTTTTTTTTAATTTTTTCATAATTTTTTTCTCAATTTTTTCCGTCCAGTTTTTATTGAATTTTTCTCTAAAATTTTCTCCTTTTTGCGCGCAATTTTTGCTCACGTTTTTTTTTAATTTTTTCATAATTTTTTTTCTCAGTTTTTTCCTTCCATTTTTTATTCAATTTTTCTCTAAAATTTTCTCCTTTTTGCGCGCAATTTTTGCTCACGTTTGTTTTTAATTTTACCATAATTTTTTGCTCAATTTTTTTCGTCCATTTTTTATTGAATTTTTCTCTAAAATTTTCTCCTTTTTGCGTGCAATTTTTGCTCACGTTTTTCTCAATTTTTTAAAAGTTTTTTTTTCGATTAGGAGCATAATAATTCGAGGGTTGAATAGGAGGGTCCTCATATAATTATAGCTGATTAGGGTCTCGATTTATTAATAACTGCCTAGTTTTTCTTAACTTTTTCAATATTTTTAAAAAATGTTTTTGCTCAATCTTTTCGTCCATTTTTTAACCTGAATTTTTCTCTTTTTTACGCGCAATTTTTGCCCACGTTTTTCTCAATTTTGTTCATAATTATTTTTGCTCAATTTTTTCTCACAATTGCTCATTTTTTATTCATTTTACCCAACATTTTATTGTTAATTTAATAATTTTTTTTACTATTTTGCTGTCATTTTTTTTTCTCAAATTTTTTTGTGCTTGATTTTTTCTCTAAATTTTTACTTAACCGAATTAATTTTTTTCTTATTTTCGCTAAATTTCATTATCAATTCTTTTTTTTTCAGTCTGTTTCCAAGTTATTTCCTGTTTTTCTTGCTCAATTTTTTCTTTATCAAACCGCTTTTTATTATTTATTGATAATTAATTTTAGCAAAATTTTCTTATATAATTTGTTCCCTCTTTTGCTTTATACTTTTCTTATTTTGTGCTCAATGTTGTCCTTGATTTTTCCTTAAATTTTGCGCTCATTTTTTCCTATATTTTGGTTAACTTTGTCGTACATTTTTTCTTCTGCTAAATTTTTCTTCCTTATTTTTCACTTACGCAAATTACTTTGGTTGTCATTTTTTTCTAAATTTTCCGCATTTTCATTTAATTACACTTTTTTTGTTCAAATTTATTCGATTTTTTTGCTGAGTAACAATTTTTTGCTCAATAAGAATTTTTTTTCTTTATTTTCTGCTTTATATTTTTCTAAATAAATTTGTGCTGAATTTTTCCCTGATTTTTTGGTCAAATTTTTATTTTACTAATTGTTTGCTCAATTTGTTTCCCATATTTTTGCTTATTTTTTAAATTGTTTTTTGTCGCATTTATTCAAATAATATCCTTGTTATTTTTGTTTGTAGTTTTTTTATTAATATTTTTTTCTCAGATCAAGTCTTTTTATTAATTTTTTTTAGGATTTTCTTCTCAATTTTTTTTATTTTTATGAAACTTTTATTTGTAGAAGGGCGATGGGAGAATAATAATTTCCTATGGAACTGAAAAGGGTGCCCATCAAACATTCCGAATATTTTTTCATATTTCTAAAACACATGTTCAATTTTTTCCCGTCAAATTTCTTCCCAATTATTATGTAAAGGAGAGGGCACAAACCAGGTAAATATATGTGCGACATTAACTAGACTAAACCCACTGAAATAATTGAATTATTATGCAAATTAAGTAACAACAATTGAAACGCACCGAAAATTCCCTTCTTGCACAGAAATGAAAATATTCAAATTTTTATACTGGCAAAATATTCGAGAAATCACAGTCAAAATAAATGTTTATGCATAAAAATGACGAAAAACTAATTAAATCGTATTATTTTTATTGATTTTTCTCTCTCCTTTCAGTCAATTCAATCGAATTTTTGGATTCTGAAATTCTTTATGAAAATAGAGAAAAATAATTTGAACACGAAGAACTTATTATTAGCAAAATAAGGATTATTTTCCCTTCAAATAGGAATTATGATAATAAAAAAGGAGAAATAATAATTTTCCTTTTTTTATTATCCTTGCTTGAAGAGAAACTGCCGAATAGAAATATTTTTTTTAGTGTATTACAAAAACGTTAAGAATTTTCCATGAAACGAAATTTCGTGACTTACATTTTTATGGCAGTAAATTAATATCAATGTATTAATGACTAAAATTTTTATTAAAACGTTTTAAAAAAAAAAAAAAAAATTAGTGAACACAATTCACTATTAAAATACGCAAATTAAAACACGGTTCGCATAGGATCAGGACGCTTCGGTTATTCCTAATTTCAAATTACACTCACTGGAAAATGCAAAATGTCCT
Source organism: Atherix ibis (assembly GCA_958298945.1). Taxonomy (NCBI): domain Eukaryota; kingdom Metazoa; phylum Arthropoda; class Insecta; order Diptera; family Athericidae; genus Atherix; species Atherix ibis. The sequence continues at coordinate 8,541,378 of OY282610.1, forward strand.
TTGAAAATATTAAGAAACAAAAATTGTGTAGAAAAAAAATAAAATTAAAAAATTAGAAACTATTTTTGGAAAGAAAAAATTAGAAAATCGCACTGGAAAATTATGAGATGGAAAAAAAATTTATATTACAATATTTTTAAAAATAAAATAAAAACCAAAAACTGCTTAAAAATTGTTGATATTTTTTTTGGTTCATCTTAAAATGAATAAAATTACCAAAAAAAAAACGGTGGTAAAAACATACCTTCAAAAAAATTAAGAAAAAATTCAAACGAAAAAAAATCCATTAACAAAATTAACTTTAAAAAATATTTACAAGATTTTTATCAACAAAAAAAAAAACAAGAAAAATTGTTTAAATTAAAAAAATTGATGCATTTTTAAATTAAAAAAAAAAGAAATGAAAACTTAATAAAACCTGAAAAATATCATAAAAAAATATGAAAATACACTCAACATTTTAAGAAACGGAAAGCCAAATACACATAAAACCCCTCGAACCCCCACTCCCACCCTTCAAATACAATAAAATACTTATTGTATTTTATTGTACAATAAAATAAAAATATTTAATTTATTAAATTGAAAAATTAGTTACAACAAATTTGAAACTACAAAAAAGCGTGGAAATTATATTAAAAATAATTAAATAGACATGAAAAAAATATAAAAAATAGCGAAATTTACTTTTAAAAAAATTGAAAAATATCAAAAATTGCGAAAAAAGAATTTTAAAAATTAAAAATGGACGCAGAAAATTAGACTTTTAAAAACGAAAAACTGAGAATGCAGAAAAAATTGCAAGAACTAGGACTGAAAATTAAAAAAAAGTAAGCAGAAAATTTTAATTTAAAAAAGAAAAACTGAGAATACAGAAAAAAATTGCAAAAAAGAATTTTAAAAATTAAAAATGGAAGCAGAAATTTTGACTTTAAAAATAAAAAACTAAGAATGGAGAAAAAAATTGCAAAAAAGGACTGAAAATTAGAAAAGGAAGCAGAAAATTTTATTTTAAAAAAAAACTGAGAATACAGAAAAAACCAAAAAAATAACTTTAAAAATTAAAAACAAAAGAAGAAAATTTTGATTTAGAAAAGAAAAACTGAGAACTCAAAAGAAAATTGCAATAAGAGGACTTAAAAAATTAAAAACGAAAGAAGAAAATTTTGATTTAGAAAAGAAAAACTGAGAACTCAAAAGAAAATTGCAAAAAATAACTTTAAAAATTAAAAAAGGACCGAAAAAATTAGACTTTAATAACGAAAAATTGAGAATACCAGAAAAAATTGCAAATAAAAATTGTGACTTTTAAAAAAAAACACTGAAAATACAAAAAATGGACTAAAAAATTAAAAAAGAAATGAGAAAACGTTGATGTTAAAAAGAAAAACTGAGAACACAAAAGAAAATTAGCAAAAAAGAAAGCAGAAAATTTTGATTTAAAAAAACATTGAAAATACCTGGAAAAAATTTCCTTTTTATAAAAATAAATTTGCTCCTTTTTTTATGCGTTTCGAATTTTTAAAAAGAACTCATTCTTAACATAACTGATTCCAACCCACCCTGTACAGATCTTATCAAACATTTTCCAATTTTTCGCTCAGTTTCCACTGGTCCTTTTGATTGTATGTAATTTCAAATTTTCTTTTTCTTTTATTATTATACAATAGCTCACATGGCTTTTTCTTTAATTATTTCCTGCCTTATTTTTATAATAAGTAAATTTTCTAATGAAAAAAAAAGAAGGAAAAAACCGCGTCGATAGCACAGATTCTCTTAATGTTAGGTTAGGTTAGGCGTCGCCATTTTGGTTATTTGACAATTTAATGAAAATTGAGAAGAAAAAAAATTATATTTTTTCTTTTTTTGCAAAAATAAGCCAATAAGAACGGATAATGTGGGGTGGGTGCGAGAGTGCATGGTGACTGGATTGGTTTAGTGGCTGCTGCTGCTGACGGGGCCAGAGGGAATGGGAATAATCGTGATCAGGACTTGAGAGGACACGCACAACAATCAGTCATGATGATGATAAGAGAAAGCAAGAACGCGGCATTGGTGAGGATGAGAGAAAACAAAAAAGAGACTAACAAAAATTAAAGGCAATTTTTTCTATGAATATTTATGAGAGGTTGGCGAGGATAGCTGGTCATATGGGTGGCTGAACATATGCGTGTGTGCGTAATTGTCAACCGTGCGATAGAAAATGAATACGCGGCCGCCTCTTGTTTGGGTATGAATTTGTCTTAACGACTCCATAATTAATTACGCAACGTACCCACGAGTCTCGCTCTCTGTTCATTTTTGTTTTGTATTTCTCTTTCCCCTCTCCTGTTCACGCACATTAACAAATTTATTCGTCCTCAAAACAACAGGACACGATCACGCTATTTTGTCGTTTTTTTTTTCATTTTGTTTTTAACTGTTTTGTTGTGTTTTTTTTTCTATGATTTTATTGTTTTTGAAATTTTCTCTCTTTTGGGGCATAAAAAATCAGTTCGCTTTGGTGTGTGTGTGTGTGTCTGTGTGTTGAATTGGTTAAATATAGCCTCATAAATTACTAACAGAATCGAAAACAAGGAAGAGAGGCAAAAAAAAACTGAATTGCTTTCGCGTTTTTTTTTTCTTGTTTTTTGGTGAAAACAAAAAGCTTATTAAAAATTTAAAAAAAAATTATTATTTAATAAAAAAAGTGCAATTTTGAAGATGGTCGGAAGGGATGTGGTTGAGTATTGCTGAAGGGTTGTGTTGTGTTCTATTGCTGATTGTTGGGAAATTTCGAAAGAAAATTCTTTAATATTCCAATTTTTATTTTCTTTTATTAGGAATGACATTGTAGTAAATAAGGATGAGGGAGCGGGGGGAGGGGTGTTATTGTGTATAAACTTCTAAAAATGGAATTGTCCTTTAGAAAAATTCACTGAAATTCTGTTTTGACATTTGCTGTGTTCTTCTCTGAAAAAGCTTTTATTTAAAATTATTTTTTATCGAATTTTTTGTCAATTTTGAATTTTTCTATTTTCATTTATAAGGTCTTAGACGCTTTTGTATCAAATGAAATTGGTAGAAAAATGTTTTTTAGGAATTTCTGCACGAAATGAAACGTAAACTATACGCTGGGGATGATTCTCTTACAAAGAAATTGGGATAATATGGAAAATAAGCAACAATTAGTTTATAACTTTTTATAACGAGCAACAGTTAGTTTACGAATGATGGGAGCTTTGTGATCGCGTGGTATGAGACTGTTGCATTAGCGAACTATCAGGTTTCGGACTTACTAGGCGCTTATGTTGGCTTTCTTTTATTTTTAAATTGCTACCGTGGTTTGCTCTTTTTCGCAAAACGATACATTTTGACGTTCAGAAGCTGTGCTTGGAGACAACAGGATAAGATAGTTAAAAACCCGATGGTACTACGGTCAAAACCGGATGTATTTTAGTGTAATATTATTTAACGTAGCAGAAATATCTTTAGACATAACCCACGGGCCACCAATGACCATAGGGATTGAGATATGCTCAATCGATGCGCAAAGCAGTCCTGTCAAGTAATGAATTTCGGCAGCTAAGCTGACTTAATCCAAGTAGTTGCACGCATTTCAATCGACAACCCAGATCACTCAAATCCAAGGCATTCTTCTTCGATTTGTTACTTGGGCCACTTCATGCATGGAATATACTCTCATCTTCTTCACGTACGACTTCACTCGCATTAGCACAAGCTATGCGAAACTTTAATGCCATAATTTTCTCTTTTTTTTCTTTTAATCTTCCTCTTCATTTTCTTCTTCCTCGTCTTCTTCTTCTTCATCCTATTCAGGCATGACTCCACTAACATTAGCACAAGCTATGCAAAGATTCTATGCCATAATTTTCTCTTTTCCTTCATTTTCTTCCTCTTCATCATCTTCTTCTTCGTCTTCTTCTTTTTCATCTTCTTTTGGTATGACTTCACTCACATTAGCACAAGCTATGCAAAGATTCTATGCCGTAATTTTCTCTTTTCCTTCATCTTCTTCCTCTTCATCATCTTCTTCTTCGTCTTCTTCTTCTTCATCTTCTTCAGGCATGACTGCACTTACATTAGCACAAGCTAATATTTCTCTATTCCTTCATCTTCTTCCTCTTCATCATCTTCTTCTTCGTCTTCTTCTTTTTCATCTTCTTTTGGTATGATTTCACTCACATTAACTTAAGCTATACGAAACCTCAATGCGATCATTTCATCTTCTTCGTCTTCTAGTTCTTCATCTTCTGGTTAATCTTTCGTGCCCCGTGCAAGAAGCAGGCAAACATCCGTCAACTTCTGCGGTAAGCGGTCTCAACCAGCAAACCGTCCCCTCATCACTCTACCCACATATGTGTAACTACCTGATCCCGCATCTAACCAGCTCCAGCTATCACAGATAGGTCCATTTGGTATCAGTCAGTAACTAGTAACAAGCTAGTTACCCTAACTGTTAGTAAGCAAGGCCTACCTAAACCTGTCTGCAATGATATCACCCGGGTTAGTGACATTCCTGACTTCTACTCCTAAGACTGTACCTGCGATGTAAGTGACATCCAAAGCCACCCACGTTTCAGCCAAAGGCTCCTTGACTCCGACTCCGTACTGCCACTTTTTACTTTTAAAGCGTATCTAATGGGTACACTGACTCTAAAGACCTTCAGTATGGAAACTTGTAATTTCCTGACACTGCTAGGGTTCGCCGCATGGTACGGATCTACACCCAAAAGTGTCCCCCTTGAAGGGAATCCACACTAGACAGTTACGTTTTCTGGATACAAAGGAATACCGTGGAACTATAGTTGCTTTTGATCCCGAATCCGACAATATTGCTTGTTTACGTAGCCATCCAGCCAAATGGTTTTTCAACAAATCCGAAACTTTACTGTTCCATCATTAAATGGCATCTAAAACAAAATGCTGAAACGTAACATATAAAAACGATAGCGCTGTCATTTGAAACGTCAAAGTAATAGGCTGTCAAAGATGGAGCGTGCCTATTGAAAAGCCCCTCAAATCTTATTTGTCGGGAAAAAATCCGTCTTCTTCTAGTTTCGTTATTTTACTTTTTCAATATTTATACAAATTTTCTCAACAAAATTGAACAAAAACGATGTGCCATAAAAACATCGAGAAAAAAAAAGTTTCTCTACAATTTTTGGAGAAATTTCATCGCAATTCAATTTTAAGTGAATGAAAATTTTTACTTTTTTTTTATATAGTTCTTCTTTATTAATAATTCTAATAAATTTTACATTTGGAAAAGCAAAGACCAATAAACAAAACCCAATAAATAAAAATTTAAAAAAATGTTAAAAATCAAATAAATCGAAAATAATCAACAAACCAAAAAAAAAAGAGATGATTTTCTCCAATTCCGGTGGTATTTCGTCTTTCCAATTTTACCCCCAAAGAAAAACACCGGCCAACCCAAAATTGAGATCATCTTAAGTGAAGTTTGTACCTTTTTAAGAAATTCGCGGTTGTTTTTTTTAAGGAGTTTTTAACGCGAATTCACCTTTTTTTATGAGCTTTCTTATGGCAAATGGTAAATTTCAGAACAACTCGCCTCACACGTCGCTCTATTCTGTTACAAAAAAAAACGACTTTTCTCTTTTCTCTTTTTGATCGAAAATTTTATTTTTTCTTCCTTTTTTTTGTTCGTTAATAAAACTGTACAGGAACGCCATTAATTACTTATCATTCCACCTCCACCTCCACATCCACTTAAGAATTTTTTCTTTTTTTTTTCTTTGGTTTCTGTTTGTTTTTTATTTTCTTCGCTTTTCATTTCAAAAATTGGCTACTCATGACCATTCACCACATCGCATCACAAAATAATCTCAACGCATTCTCACCACACAACATCCACCCACCCAACACAATTTCACCACAAATTCTCGCGTCTAAAAACTCGAAAAAGAAATTTTTTATTTTTTTTTAAAAATATTTTCTATATTATTTTTAATTCTGTTTTAAGTGAGATAAAACGAAATCGTTTGTCTTTTTGGAATCGATTGTATCAATTTAATAAAATGCGATATTTGAATTAGTTTTTTCGAACGAAAACTTCATCAATCTGAACAGAGATGGCAGCAGTTTTGGTGAAAAGGTTTGCGTCCAGAATAGAAGTTGACAGGTTTTAGTTTTGTTTTTTATATTTTCGGCAAACAGATTAAAGTCTGTAAGAATTTCACACGTTTTTTGTGATTTTTGGGTCAAAATTTAATGTGTCGTTTCCTGATATTAATAGCGAGATTGACACTTTTGGCCCCAAATTGTGTTAGCTTTTTTCCCTCTCTTTTCTGTTACTCTAATTTCTTCTCCCAAATATAGACCGTTCGCATTCTTCTGTAGTCCATCGTTTATGCTATTTGCCAAAAGATTTTCTGACTAATCTGCACGAGTAAGAAGAAAAAAAAGAAAATACAAAAAAATTGAATTTTTCGTTGATTTATTTTATATAATAAATAATTTATTTTTTAATATAATTATTTTATTGTAATTTACAGAGGCATGCTCCAGCAGAACGATACCAAAACCAAGACCACCACCCACACCTACACCGCGACCAAATATGAATGCTGATTTGTACGAATGCCCATCAACGTATGCTGCCTGGTATTGCCTTAACGAAGGAAGATGTTTTGCTATAAAAATTGCTGATGAAATTTTATATAATTGCGAGTGAGTATTGAGATACTAAAAATTAATTAATTTGTGAGAATATTTTCATGGGGAAATGTGAGCTGAGTTATTATTTTTTTTATGGTGCGAACTACGGGGTTCGGGTAGGTTTTGACATAATTTTTTTTTTTGGTTTGACTCTGTGAATGCCATCACAAAATTAGTTTTAGAAAAATTCTTCTTTTCAATAGTTCATTCCTTTTGGTTTAACTTTTACGACTGAAATTCGATAGTTACAATCGTAAAAAAAATAAAGAAAAACAACTTTTAAAAATGGTTCTTTAGAAAATTGCCTTTAAAAAAGGAGGACTTTTTATAAAGTTCTTTTAAAGTGGGAAATTTAAAAAAAAAAAAATAGCGGCTATTCAGAATATTCCTAAAAAAAGAGAAATTTTTTAAAAGAATCTTTTTAAAAACAGAATTGTTGACGCAAAAGAAGGGAATTTCTTTTCGAAAAATCTTTTTGTAAAATCCAGTTAAAAAAAAGAATTTGAAAAATTTCCTCTAAAAGAAGTCTTTTCAAAAATGCTGTAAAAAAAGCCTTTTTAAAAAAAAAAATTTACAAAAATTTCCTCTGAAAATGGAATTTTTAAAAATAGAGACTTCCAGTAAGAAATTTCTGTAAAAAAAGGGGATTGTTAAAAAATGTATCCAATAAAAATAGGGACTTCCAATAAAAATAAGGACTTCCTGTGAGAAAATCCTATAAAAAATGGGAATTTTTGAAAAATTTCCCCTAAAAAAGTACTTTTGAGAAAATGGTGCAAAAAGTAAAGTTTTATAAAAAGGATTTTTTAAACAAAAAAATCTTTTTTTTTATAACAAATGTCCTTTAAAATGGAACTCTTAAAAAATCCCATAAAAAAAGGAATTTTTCCAAAAAGGTTGCTCAAAAATTTTTTTTTTTTTTTTGAAGAAGAGGAAATCAGTTGCAAAAAAAATATGAAAAATCCTGTCAAAAAAAAACTTTTTCAAATCATTTCCCCTTTAAAAGAGGACTTTAAAAAAATTCTGCAAAGAAAAGGTTCAAAAATTCTCTTTATAAAAAAAGGATATTAAGAAACCTTTAAATTTGGCGACTTTTTGGAAAAAAATTTCCCCTAAGGAGGGACTTTTTATAAAACTTTCTGAAAATTCCTGTAAAAAAAACTACTTTTTAAAAAGCCCTGCAAAAAGAAATCCAGTAAAAATAAAGACGTTTTAGACAATCCTCAAAAATAAAGGACTTTTATTAAAAGAAAAATTCCTCTAAAAAGACACATTAAAAAAAATCCTATAAATTAAAGGATTTTTTCGAAAAAATTTCATTCATAAATCATAAAAACAATAATCTTTTTGAGAAAATGGAAAACTATTCAATTAAAGAAAAAGACTTTTTAATAAATTCCCTCTAAAAAAAGGACTTTAAAGAAAAACTAGAAAACAAGAAACTTTTAGAGAAACACTCCCGTGAAAATAAACTTTTTCAGAGATAACAAAATTTGCAAAGGAAATTTTTTTTAATAATTATTTTAGCAAAATAACAACCAGCTTCAGAGACGACCTGACCAAATTGTTTTCAAAAATTTTCACTTTAAAATAAAGAAAACTTTTGTTAAAAAACAACGATTTTTTGAAAAGAACAAAAAAAAATCATGTAAAAGGATATTTTCTAATGCAAAGAAATTTCCCAACAAATTTCCCTTTTTTCTGAAAATATTTTAACCCGAATTTTTTTTATCAATTTTTTTTTTCTAATTATTTTTATGTTAATTGAAAATATTTGTTAATAATTTTAATTAATTTTCTACATTTGCAGATGCGCAACGGGCTATATGGGTCCCAGATGCGAATATAAAGATTTGGATGGATCCTATTTACGTAAGAACATTTATCAAACATTTCCATTTTCGCTCTTCCTTTTATACTTTACAAACAATTACGAGATTATTTTCAATTATTCCAACAGAATTAAACTATTATCATGGTCTGTTGGTGCAAAGAAAATGATAATTGTTATTTCGATTGTATTTTCAAATATTAATAAGAGAATTTAAATGAAAAAAAAAACCAACATGAAACCGCTATGTTGCTCTATAGACACATTGCCTGTATTTGAATTAAATTCATAAAAAATGGCGCAGTTATTTTACCACAAATACAAAAAAAATGAATGACCACCATTCAGCGCTAGAAAGTACTTTATAAAAATACTTTCCGGCATTTCCACATCACTTGAATCTTTGCTACCATCGTAAAAACTTTTAAATTATCAGCGTAATGTCCGTCTATAGTGCAACATGGACTTATAAGCGATAGTCGATTTATCAGTGATAATTTGAATCAGTATTTAGGCTTAGATCCTTTTTTTTTATAAAAAAATATCTGCCCAATATCAAGGTCTCAACCAAATCGATTATCAAAAATTTTTTTAAATTAATTAGCCACGGAATTCCATAAAAAAATATGTCTTCATGTGCAACTAACGCCATCTATTAAAAACTTAAATGCGGAAACAGTCTGCCGTTATGTCTTCAACAATCCAACGGTTCATATTTTAAGATCACAACTAAATCTTAGTTACAAGTGCAACTAACGCCATCTGTAAAATTCAAAGTGTACCTCATTTGTTATGTTATCTGAGAACCCTAAACGCAAAAGTTGCACTAAATTTAATATCAGCCTCTGAGTACTCAACCACTGAAATTTACATGAACACTTGTCTGACCATTACAACTAACGCCATCTTTGAAATTTAAAGAATAAATATTTTGCCCTCAATTATTCTGTTGCCTAAGTCCAAGTCTGTAAGGACTCAGTATGATATAATTACAGAATTTTAATCTCAACGCATAAGATTTCTACAAAAGTTATCTTCCTCATACTACTAACGCCATCTGTAAAATTCAAAGTGTGAAAATTTCGCCCTTTTCTTTTCAACAATCGAAAATTTCAAATTCGACCAATTGAATTATCAACAAATTCGGTTTATAAATCATGAAATTTTATTTTTAAAAAAGTGTTTACAGTTGCAACTAACGCCATCTATGAGATATAAAGTGTAGACCTCTAAGCCTAAGCATGTAATCTAAGCCTAAGCATGTGAAAAGGGGTCAAGTTTGTGTACTCTTAAAACTCAATGCACGAAATTTCATAGAAAACCTTGTACGCATGCAATTAACGCCATCTATGAGATTCAATGTGTATAAAGACTTTAACCGTTTACATACATTTTCTCGCATTCTAGACTATTCTCTGCTCTGAATCAATCACAAACAAAATTCCATAGTCTTAAGGTTAGACCTATTCTAATTTAAGTTAAGAAAGTATTCATAATAATACTCATAATTAAGAAAATAAAATATTTTAAAATTTGTTTTTTTAATCATTATTGTTTTTTTGTTTGTTTTTTTTTCCCCTTCATAAAATATAGCAACTCGCCCACGTGTTATGTTAGAAACAGCCAGCATAGCAAGCGGTGCAACATCGGCATTTATTGCTGTACTAATGCTTTGTCTTATATTGTATTTACGATGGCATCAGAAGCAGAAGCTCGAACGAACCAAATCGAACGGTGTGGATACGGTTGATGGCCTAACAAATATTGTCAAATGTCGCCAACGCCCATTTGGTCCGCATCATTATTACACAATTCCAATGGCGGCGACGCTTAAATAATTTCTGTCATTTTTTCTTTTCTCTTCTTCTTCTTGTCTGGGTTTTTTTTTTGTTTTTTTGTTTCGTAAAATTTATTTTTATTGATTCGCTTTTATTTTAATATTTGACCAATTATATTTATTAAGAAATACGTTTCTTTCTTAACTATTATTATTATTATTATTATTATTATTATTCATATTAAATTATATAGAAAAAAGTAAATTTTTGTTCTTTGTCTTTTTAATATTTGTTTTTATTTTCTTTTTTTAAATCTTTTTCATTTAAAATAATTCACGATCTTAAATAATTATATAATTAATTAACTAGTATTTAAAATTAAACAATTAAATTGAAATAATTAATTTATTAATAAAACGAATACATTCATAGTTGCATAGTTACATTATTATAGAAATAAATATATAGAAGAATAAAATAAAATAAATCCATGCATACACACCTACATATATAATTAAATATAATAAATTCTGTTCATTTTTCTTAACTTAATAATATTATATCAAAAATGAAAAACAAGAGAAAACTTTTAAAAATTTTCAACTAATTTATATAAATTAATTGTCTTGTTTTCCGTGTTCATAATTTGTTCTTATCTGTATTTTTGTTTATTAATCAATTAATTTATTTATTTGTATTCTTACTTTTTTTTCTCCATAAATAATTATAAATATATATACAATTTAAATACACTTATAGATTATAATAAAAATTATAAATGCATTACAGAAATTATTATATAAAAAAGAAAACTGTATAGGTTATTAATAAAGAAAATTATTAATTTTATAAATATTATTATTATTATTATTATTAATCATTAATTATTATCATATAAAAAATTAATTTTTTATAATATAAAAATATTATTGTTACTATTACTCTTATTATTTATTTATTTATTTATTATTATTAGAAAATATTTGATGAGATTCTAAAAAACAAAATAACTAACAAAATTTTTTCGTAACATTTTCATACAGTTTCCTTCTCTTTTTTTTCCTGCTTTCTTACCAATGAAAAACAAATTATAATTATAATAATATAAATATGCCTATAATCTTATTAATTATAAAAATGATTTAATTTAAACAAGAAAAAGAAAACATTTATGAAAAATGTAAAAAAAAAACAATTAAAATCATTTTTTAAGAGTAAAAAAATTTACACAAAAAATAAAAATACCATATAAAATAGGAAATTTGTAAGCACATACAAACACAAACACACACACACACAAATAAGAAATAATAAAAATACACAGCTATCCAAAAATAATAATAATACTAAAAGAAAATAATATGATTTTACTTTATTTAATGTGGAAATTTTTTTGAACCACATACCACAACATTATGGTATATTGTATAAAATATTGTTTAAATGGTCTTTTATCTAAATGCAAATTAGATTTGTTTATTTTTTGCAAAAAAAGATAAAGAAAAATTAAAATGAAAAAAAAAGAACAGTAAAAATAGAGGGGGAAAAAAAAGAAAATAGAAAGAAATGAGAAGCTTTAAATTTTAAGAAACGAAAATATTAATAACAAAAAATAAAGGCAAAGTAGTATTCAAAAAGAAAAGAATATTTTTCAAAATAGAGAAATTAATAAAAAGGACAAAATTTCATTTTTTTTTTTTTTGAGCAAAACAGTAAAAAGGGAAATTTTGAATAAAACAGTAAATTTTTAACCAGAAAGGAAATTGTGAAAAGAGAATTGCAAAAAATGTAAATTGTAAACCAAGAGGAAATTTTGGGAAAAAAGGAATTTTTAAAATAAAAAGAGTAAAGTTTGGACCAAAAGAGAAATTTTGAACAAAACAAGAAATTTCAATAAAAAAAGGAAATTTTCAAAAAAAGTAAATTTTGAATCAAAAAGGAAATTTAAAAATCAATAGCAAATTTTTTTAAAACAGGAAATTTTGAATAAAACGAATTTTTTTTTTAAAAAAAAAGTAAAGTTTGGACCAGAAGGGAAATTTGTAACTTAAAAAAGCATTTTTAAAAAGTAGCAAATTTAGAAAAAAAAAGAAAATTTTGAACCAAAAAGAAAATTTGAAAAAAAAATAGTAAATTCTTCTTAAAACAGAAAATTTTGTACGAAAAAGGAAATTTGAAACCAAAATGGAAAATTTTGAAACAAAAAACAAATTTTTGAAAAAGTAACAAATTCAATAAAAAAAAGGAAATTTTGAAAAAAAGTAAATTTTGAACCAAAAAGGAAATATTAAATAAAACAGTAAATTTTTAACCAGAAAGAAAATTGTGAAAAGAGAAAGAAATTTTGAAAAAATTGACAATTAAAAAAAAAATTTTTTTTTGCAAAAAATGTAAATTATTTTAAACCAAGAGGAAATTTTGGAAAAAAGGAATTTTTTTAAAAAAAAGAGTAAAGTTTGGACCAAAAGAGAAATTTTGAACAAAACAAGAAATTTTGAAAAAGTAGCAAATTCAATAAAAAAAGGAAATTTTGAAAAAATAGCAAATTTTTTAATAACAGGAAATTTTGAATAAAACGAATTTTTTTTAAAAAAAAAAGTAAAGTTTGGACCAGAAGGGAAATTTGTAACTTAAAAAAGCATTTTTGAAAAAGTGGCAAATTTAAAAAAAAAGAAAATTTTGAACGAAAAAGAAAATTTGAAAAAAAATAGTAAATTCTTTTTAAAACAGAAAATTTTGTACGAAAAAGGAAATTTGAAACCAAAATGGAAAATTTTGAAACAAAAAACGAATTTTTGAAAAAGTAGCAAATTCAATAAAAAAAGGAAATTTTGAAAAAAAGAAAATTTTGAACCAAAAAGGAAATTTGAAAAAAAATAGTAAATTTAAAAAAAAAGGAAATTTTAAACAAAACGAAATTTTTTTGAAAAAAAGTAAAGTTTGAACCAGAAAGGAAATTTTGAACTAAAAGAACATTTTTGAAAAAGTAGTAAATTTAAAAAAAAAAAAAGAAATTAAATAAATAGTAAATTTTTTTTAAAACAGCAAATTTTTGAAAAAAACGAAATTATTTTTAAAAAAAAGTAAAGTTTGGACCAGAAGGGAAATTGGTAACTTATAAAAGCATTTTTGAAAAAGTAGTAAATCTAAAAAAAAGGAAATTTTAAACCAAAAAAGAAATATTGAAAAATAGGAATTTAAAAAAAAAAAGTAAAGTTTGGACCAGAAAGGAAATTTTGAACTAAAAAAGCATTTTTGAAAAAGTGGGAAATTTAAAAAAAGGAAATTTTAAACAAAAACGGGAAATTTTGAAAAAGTAGAATTTTTTTTTAAAAAAAAAGGTAGTTTTATACCAAAAAGGCAATTTTGAGCAAAAAAAGCAATTTTCAAAAAGTAGCAAATTCAATTAGAAGGGGAAATTTTGAAAAAAAGTGAATTACAAAAAAGGAAATTTTGAACCAAGGAAATTTAAAAAAAAAAATTTCAAAAAAGGAAATTTTGAACAAAAAAGAAAATTTTAAACCAAAACGAAAAAATTGAAAAAATAAGAATTTTTTTAAAAAAAAAAAAAGGCAAAGTTTTATACCAAAAAGGAAATTTTGAAAAAGTAGCAAATTTAAAAAAAAGTAAATTTAAGCAAAACAGGAAATTTTCGAAAAAAAACCGAATATATTTTAAAAACTTGAGAAAATATTCTGAAAATTTTGAAAGGGGAAATATTTTTGAAAATAAGGGAAATATTTTTGAAAAAAGAATGAGAAGGAAAATATTTTTACAAAAATAAAAACGAAGGTAAATATTTTTTTCTAAAAGCAGGGGTAATATTATTACAAAAAAAAACCCTACCAATTATTTTGAGCCTTAAGTGTACGATTTTTTATTATTTTAATAAAATAATTAAAATAGAATTAATGAGCAAGAAGAAAAAAACCTGCGACAGGCAAATTATATTATTTTAAACTCTTTCATTTTTTTAAAAACTTTTTCCTCTTTAAAGTGCCTTATTCGATTTGATCTTCTCGGAAATATACGGAAAATTTCTCACTTAATTTGTTTTCGCATTAAATTCCTTTAGTGATAGCGGGAGGGTGTTAGTAGGTGGGAAATTTATAAAAGCTTATTTCTAACAAAAAATACGATTAAATTTCATCTCTCATTATTATGATATTATCATAAAAAACACACTTGTTTAATCCGAACGCTACCATCCCGCTCATATAATTATTTTAATTTTACTGATTAGACAATATATTGTTTTTAGGCAGGTGCTAGGTCATAATTATCTAGAAAAGCATTTCGCAAATTGTGGTTTGCCGCGACAAGATCTTGAATGATTATTTTTAGAATGCGTCGTGAGAGATTGGCTTTCTAAACTGTAGGTCATAATGTTCAAAAGTTTGGAAATCCATGACCTACAAAACTAGGCGCTCACATAAAATGATCGTCTTCCAATTATTGTGGAATTGCTAAGAGCTCTGGAGTTGTCCCCCAGTTTCCATTTTTGCTACTTCGCAAACAACACATTCGTTCTAAATTTCCAAATCTTCGGTTTTTATTGAGTGCTCTTGAAAAACTAATATTTTCTTTGGATTCGTTGTACTCAGCAAGACCTAAAACGAATATCTTCGGCAAAGAAACAATCAATCCAGTCAGAAAATAATCAAACTCAACAAGAATTACCACAATTTCCATTTTTTTTTTCTTCTTCTAAAAAACCAAAAATCTAAAAATTAAGAAAATTATTCCAAATATCCCTTTGGCAAGATAAAAAAAAACCATTACGAATACGCTTACTAGTGTAGATTGAACTGACCACCCTTCAATAATCGTTTGGGTTTTATTCTTTCAAAAAATTATGAAAAAGAAACTATTCTTTTTACAATTTTCTTACTTAAATCACAAAATTATAAAAATGAAATGAATGTCATTAATCACACCAACATGAATAATAATTGTAATAGTAACAAATAATAAAATAACAAAAATTCAAATGTAATAAAAACAAAACAAACAAACGAGAAAAACAAACCTAGAATATCGAAACAAAAATAATAATAATTAATAGAAATTTACAAGATAAAAAAAAATATCATAAAATTGCAAGTACATTTAAAATTAATTAAATTTATTATGTATGCCCAACACACACGCATACAAATACACATACACACACACACACCCATACTTATATATATATATATAGAAACATACACCACAATTTGTCATGATTAAAAAAAAAAACTACAACAAAAAATTAAGCATTTTTATTTATTTTAATGAGAATATTGGTCATCAAAATTGGAGAGGATTTTGATGTGGCGTTGGAGGAGTTTTGACAGTTTCAACAGGTAAAATGGGAAAAAAATCAACATTGTGCCTTCTATAGTTATTACTAGGATTGCCTTTCATTATAGCCAGAATTGACTTTCGTTATAGCCAGAACTGCCTTTCGTTAAACCAAGAATTGCCTTTTCCTATAGCCAGCATTGCTTGTCGTTATAGCCAGGATTGCCCTTCGTTAAAGCAAGAATCGCCTTTCGTTATAGCTGAATTTTCTTTTGTTATTACTAGGATTGCCTTTCATTATAGCCTGAATTGACATTCGTTATAGCCAGAATTACCTTTCGTTATAGCCAGAATTGCCTTCCGTTATAGCCAGGATTATCCTTCGTTAAAGCAAGAATTGCCTTTCGTTAAAGCAAGAATTGCCTTTTGTTATTACTAGGATTGCCTTTCATTATAGCCAGAATTGCCTTCCGTTATAGGCAGGATTACCCTTCGTTAAAGCAGGAATTGCCTTTCGTTAAAGCAAGAATCGCCTTTCGTTATAGCCAGAATTGCCTTTCGTTATAGCCAGGATTGCCATTTGTTACAGCCAGAATTGCGTTTCGTTAAAGGAAGAATTGCCTTTCATTGTAGTCAGGATTAGCCTTCGTTAAAGCAAGAATTGCCTTTCGCTAAAGCAAGAATTGCGTTTTCCTATAGCCAGGATTGCTTTTTGTTATAGCCAGGATTGCTTTTCGTTATAGCCGAATTGCCTTTTGTTATTACTAGGATTGCCTTTCGTTATAGCCAGAGTTGCCTTTCGTTATAGGCAGGATTACCCTTCGTTAAAGCAGGAATTGCCTTTCGTTAAAGCAAAAATCGCCTTTCGTTATAGCCAGGATTATTTTTCATTATAGCCAGGATTGCCATTTGTTATAGCCAGAATTGTCTTTCGTTAAAACAAGAATCGCCTTTCGTTATAGCCACAATTGCCTTTCGTTTAATCGCCTTTCGTTGGCCACAATTGCATTACGTTAAAGTAAGAATCGCTTTTCGTTATAGCCAGAATTACCTTTCGTTTAATCGCCTTTCGTTAAAGCAAGAATTGCCTTTTCCTATAGCCAGGATTGCTTTTCGTTATAGCCAGGATTGCCTTTCGTTAAAGCAAGAATCGCCTTTCGTTATAGCCAGAATTGCCTTTCGTTTAATCTCCTTTCGTTATAGCCAGGATTGCCCTTCGTTAAAGTAAGAATCGCCTTTCGTTATAGCCAGAATTGCCTTTCGTTTAATCGTCTTTCGTTGTAGCCAGAATTGCCTTTTGTTATAGCCAGAATTACCCTTCGTTAAAGCAAGAATTGCCTTTCGTTAAAGCAAGAATTGCCTTTCGTTAAAGCAAGAATCGCCTTTCGTTATAGCCAGAATTGCCTTTCTTCATAGCCAGAATTGCCTTTTGTTACAGCCAGAATTGACTTTCGTCAAATATTTGAACCATTTCAGTTCAAATATTTACCATAAATTTATATTTAAAAAAAAAAACGATGTAACAAATTTTTCTAATAAATTGCTTTTTTTTTTACATATTTTCTATTTTTATTTGCTATTTGAAAATGTTACCTATTAAAATAAAAAAATCTTCGTCCCAAAGTTCCCAAACAGGCATAATAACTAAACTAGAAAATTCATCCTTATCGCTATTTTTGAACAAACTATAGCATAGCGTCTCGTCGCTTTTTAAATTAGTCGAAATATGGCTTCTTGTACGGATTTTTTTTTGTTTTTGGCAAACCATCTTTGAACTGTTCTTGGCTATAAAAAAAATCAAGTTTTTAATCAATTTTAATAATAAAAACTTAAGTGGAGGTCTCCAAACACAAAAGAGGTCTCCTTTCCTAAAAAAACAAAAAAAAATTATTCGAAAAACTATTTTAAATTAATAATAAGAAAAAAACTCCTAATAATAAAGAGTCCCATTTCTAAACGCCTCGTAATTTATTAAAACTCAAATTTTTTGAAAATATAATAAATTATTTATTAAAAAAATACTGAATTCCAATTTAACTCATGTTCTTATTTAAAATTGTTACATCATTATTCTACTGATTAGATAAATTATTTTCAAAAAAATATCTATTACTATTTATAGAAAATTATAACAAAAAATGAATACATTAAAAATTTATCAACATTTATATCTCGACTATTTTTAAATGAAAAGATGAAAAGTTTACAAAAATTTACAAATCATTTTTAATACATGGTATCGTAACCATTCGTATTCGTTGAAACCAGATCGCTGGGTCTAACCGTGCATCCATTTCGTACAAATTTTACCCCATCCTAGATGACAATTTACAAAAATTAATTAAATTTTCTAAAGATTGCGAATAGATAAAATTAAAACGAACAACTTACTAAAACTAGTCCAGGTAAATCTTTCCAAAAGCTAATATTCGGTATTATCTCGATTCCGCGGGCTCCCACCAAACGGAAGTTGACTGTGGCACCAATTAGTAAATATCCAAGGCAGCATGAAAAAAATATTATTAATAATATTGTGCCGACACTGTGACCACTGTTGTCATTGTGCGGCGGACTAGGTTTTGCTGTTGTTGTAGGTAACGGCGGCCCATTCGAGCAATTGTATTTTAGATAAAATGTGATTTCCTTTTGATATGAATGAATACGCATGCATAATGATTGTAGCTTTAATTAGTAACCATTAATATACGAACCTTTTCGTTTTGTTGTAATATGTGGACATTATGTGGTGGTGGTATGTCGGTGGTGATATTTACATACCTGCAATTTATTGCTTGTTCATTGTAACTATCAAATGGCTTCAAGCAATCTGGAGTCCAACCTGTTGAATTATCGTCTTTACTCTTCACTTCGCAGGTGCATGTTGCCTTAACTATACAGATTTCGGCTATTGTTATATCAAAAAACGATAAAAATATGCAACAAAACAAAAAGAAGAACTTCATATTCTTAATTACGTCCCGATAATATATGTTTTGACATTTGTTCAGATGTTCAATTGCAATTCAATGATGGGCAATTTTCGACAAACCATGTTCCATCTACTTCCCGATAGAGGCCACTAACTAACATTAATTACGATATATCCCATTTTCGAATAAAATTTCCCATGCAGCAGCCATCACTCAGAGAACAGAATAACAGAAGGTGGCGTTTCATATACATACAGGCAAAAAACAGAGCGAAATACCTTAGATTAAAGAATACCTGGATAGGTACGCCCGTACGTCGAATTATTTTCTGGTTGTATTATTGCAAAAGCGGTGAGAAATCGTAACGCTTGCATAGTTTTGTGTAGATTTTCTTATGAAAATCTAGTTTACGTAATAGAAATTTATTGAATTTATATTCATTTTAATTCACTTATTCCAAAGAAAAATACAATTTAAACACCACGACAGTAAAATATTTTGATATGAAATGGTTTATTATTTATTACGTAAATATCAATTAAATATCAAGCGTCTCAACGTTTGTAGACTTTCGGAGAGTTTTGAAAAACGCCATTCTCCATGACAGTGGTGGGCATACCGAAATACTTGCATACTTTTGTTGATTTTAAAGTTGTTATTTTGGTACTTATCGGAAAGTGCAAGTGAATATGATGTTTTTATGTTTTTTGAAGTATTTTACGAAAAAGTAATTATTTATATAAATAGTTATAATGTTGATAACATTTAATATGAGGAAGTCGGCATTGTCTTTCTTTTGGTAAGTTGATATCTTCATTTTTACTACAGAAAATAACAAAAATTTAATTATTTATTTGGTCCAAAACGGAATGGCTTTTAATGATTTATTTGGTCCGAAACGTGATTAAAAATTGGAAAGTTCGTCATTCAATAAATGTAAACAAATGTGATGTTGATAGTTCAATGTTTACCAGAAAAGAGTTCTGTGCCGGTGTACGTAAAGTATGTGTAAGAAAATTTAAGGAAACAAATTTTTCAATCTATTTTCCATTGTTGTTTTCATTAGCTGTATTCAATTGGAACAATTTTGCTACTCACAAGTACTTGCAAAAACAAAACCACATTTTCATAAAAATTAACTTTTATCGAATTTTTTTTCCACCACAATTTACGAAAATATCGAAAAATTCAATTTTCAAATGAAATCACCACTTGCCATATGACGCTGCGCATCTATCATTATAATGAATTTAAATCATTTTATATAATAGTTATTATTTATTATACAATACTTAAAAGTACATTTGTGCAATAATAAATAAATCAGAGGAATAAAAGAGTTTTTTTCTATTTACAGTATAAAATATATAGAATATAGAGGAAAATAAAGATTTAAAGTATAAAATATATAGAATATAGAGGAGAGAAGCTGTCCAAAGAAAATAAACATAAGGCGTTTTCCTTTGGACCAATTTTGCTACTAGTCGGTAGTTCTAGCGGTCATCATCTACTCTACCTCGAACAAACGAGCACATTGAACTGGGAGTTGCTAAAGTGAAAATAGATAGTTTTGCGGGTTCGTTGTTTATGTTGAATACCATATTTTTGTCAGTATTGTTTATGTGTGAATAAACTCAGTTTTTATTGTTTATATATGAGTAAACTCAGTATTGTTGCTGACTATTTTGAGGTTATGTATCTACTAGTGTTTAGAATTTGGCTTTCCTTTGGTCATCTATTCGCAGCTACCGACTAGTAGCAAAATTGGTCCAAAGAAAAACGCCTATACTTTGCACAGAAAACTAGGTAATCTTAATTATCTTGAATTATCACCATTCTCTAAACGGATTACAACAAATTCATTTATCAACATTGATCACTGTACAAAATTCAAGATGGAATTTATTTTTTAATAAATCTATTCGAATTAATTTTATTAATAGTGAAGAGAATTTAATTTGAAAATATTATTTTTTGGTCAATATTTCATTTCAAAAAAAGTATTTAATTATCTATTATAGAAAAATACATTTGGCAGTGCACATAATTCTCAACAGAATAATTTCCTTACTCAATGAATAATTTCCTTATTCAACTTGTATATATGCAATGTCTTTTCCATATAATTCTATTCACTAAACTTTACATCTTGATATTCGCTAAGTGCTATCAATCAGCATTGCGCGGATAGGCTTATAATTTTTGCTAAACGAAATAAAATAAATGAATAGTGAACAAATTGATAGGAGATTATTTTGAATAAACTCTTAATAAAAAATTCCGTTTTAATTAAGTATGAACGTGAAAATTATTGAGTAAATTCATTTCGATTTGTTGGCTATGTGCACGACAAATGGATAAGTGAATATTTTTTTTCTTCTGTATATCGAAATTGGCAGCACTTGCAAAGTTTCGAAGAGGAAATTCTCGGAAATTTGTTGAAAGGAATTGATCGCTTGAGAAGGGAATTTAATTTAGTTACTGTTGAGAATGACTCGGTTTAGTAGGGTTCGTGTTGAGAATTGAGATATAGTTTTGTTTTTATTTTATAAAAATAGAAAGCATAATAAATTGAGAAAAGTTTTTATTTGATGTTAATTGGCATTTAGAATTCATCGAATGAAAATTATTTCTTATTGTGCGGCTATTAAAATTATTTCAATTGGAAAAGAGAAAAGCGCGGTGAACAGTGAACTTTTGTGGCTTTTTTTTTTTTTTTAGTTTTTGACTAATATTTAATATTGTCTTGAAGATAGTTCGAAACCGAATGCTAAAAAGAAAAACTTATCTCGAAGAAGAGAAAAAATCAGATTGTGTCGCGGCCACAGAAGAAACGCCGCACGGCTCCAAAGACTTAATTTCTTGTTTCGCATTTTCAAAATTTCATGAAATAATTTTCAAAATTGACTATTTGCAAAACGGCACCGACATTGATTGATAAGACAAAAAAAAAACAGTTAAAAACCAACAAAAAAAAAAAATAATTAAAGAACATTATTAGTAAATAATTATTTGAAGTGTTGTTTGAATAATTTGAACGATTGAAATGCTATCGGTGGAATAAGAAAAAGGACAAGAAAAAAATTCTGATATTCGATTGGAACAAAATATATTCATATTTGTTTTATTAATATTCAGGTGCACCGGTAAGTTTTATGAGTTATTTTCTTAATTAATATATTGTTTTTTTTTTTTTTTTTTTTTTTTTTTAATTAAATTTTGATAATGTGTCTGTATGTGTGTGTGCATTAATAGTTTGTAAGAATGCATGAATTCATCTGCTAGCCGATAATAATAATAATCTCATTTTTGTTTTTGTTCTATTTTATTAAAACGTCGTGATTTACTACTTTTCTGTAAATTTCATATCGTATTTCGTTGTTGTTTTTGTTTTTCTTCTTTTTTTTTTTAAATATATATATTATTTTTAGTAATTTGTTCTTTGTTTGACTTGTTTTTTTTTCCTCCAATATTGCTCATATATACACCTTCACCTTTAAGTGTTCTAGATCATGTCCGTTGCGTTTTATAGTGCATTAACAAAATTGCATACAAATACAAAATCATTTGCGATGATATACATACATTTAACTTACATTTTTCAGATGGATTTTTTTTGTTCTTCTAATTTTCTTCATTTTCTTTGCTTGAATTGGTATTTTTTTTTGTTGTTTTTGTTGTCAATTCGTTGCGCGTTTTTTTTTTTTTTTAGTTTTTCTATTTGTGATAAAATATTTTGTGAAAAAACTAACAACATTAATATGTAAAATGGCATAAAAATCCAACCATTAGGCGACATTTTTTAATTGAATTTGTTTGTATTTTTTTTTGTTTTGTTTGTCGGGGAAGGGGAAGGGGGGGATGCTTGGGCATAAAATTTCTATGGACGGCTGTCAAAATGATCGAAGAAGTGTGGTTATATTTTCTAAATAATTATTTATTCAGTTTAAGAATCGTGTTGATTATATTTTTTGCATAATTTCTTTTTATTATGAATGTTGAAATGGTGATTTGAATTGATTTGATATAAGAAAACCTTTTGAATCGAAAATAATCACGCTTGCCCGTTAAGAAAAACAACAATAACAAAAAAAAAAAAAAAGGAAAATATAAAAAGAGATGCCGGCACAAAGAAATGGAAGAAGCATGAGTGAACATTAAAAAAGTAAAAATGACGGAAAAAGATACATGCATATGAACGCATGAACACTTCATACATTTGTAAAGAGATGTATAAACGCGCCCGTGCACACACACACACAAATAAATGCTGCCAGATTAGTTCTTTTTCTATAATTTCTGAGGAATTCGTCAAATTTTGAGAACTGCTGCTGCTGCTGCTGTGCTCTTTCAATTTTCCCTCGTCAAACCGATTGCAACATTGAATAGCGGAGGAGCTCACATTGATTTAGATTGAAATATTTATTATAGCAGCAAGCATACATAAAATAGGTGAGTGTGCGTTAAACGAAACGTTTATTTAGTGAGATTAGCGAAGATGATTTGTTAGTGTTCTATAGCGGGGGAGTGTGCTGAGATCAATACCAATTCCTTTAGCAAACATTTGCAATAATTTTCTTATTTACACGGGTAAAGTGTATATGTGTGTGTGTGCGTGCGCGCGAGCTAGCGAGTTGCGTACTGTACTATACATATAAAGCTTACATCAAAACGTGACCAATGGAATTATTGTTTAGAATTTTACCTCGATTATGCATCTGTTTATATAGTTCTGAAAATTTGATATTCTTTAGCAAAATAAATAAACAAACTTTTCAAACGTTGACGATAATGCAAAATTGTTGTTTTATTAAAAAAATAAAAATAAAAATCTTTTTCAGTTTCTTTACTTTTTGAATATCCTCTTCCATCATCTACATGCTTCATGCACGTATTTAGTTAAGAACGTTTTTAATAAAATTAAGACTATTTGAAAAATCTCACCATTGTTTTATTTCTTAATAATATCGAATGTTTTTCCGCACATAATATTCCGACTGAAACTTCAAACTGTGCAGTACAAATAATAATGTCAAAAATTGACGAACTGCGTACCAAACAACCAATTAAATACAATTGTAATAATAATTTATTATTTTTAAATGATGTTTTAGTCAATGTATTAATAAAAATAAAAATATTTCAATATGAACTCTCAAACAACAATCGTGCCATATAACAAAATCCTGAAATATATGGCTGAGACAGTAAGTACTTGAAAAACAATTGCAATAATTAAAAGATGATCTATTTCGGCGATAAAACAGTCGCTGTTTTGTACATTCCCATAAGATGGTGAAGGATTCATAATTTTGACAGCGCCAACTGGAGGCTGTTTTCAATTTCAGTTCGAATTGTGTTTCTACCATTAGAATTGAAAATAAATATTTTTGCATGTGTTAAATATGCGTTTAACAGATGAGCACATCAATAGGTCAATCGACGAAAATTAAATAGGATTGCATTTCAGGTACAGGCTTTGAGTTGTACAAAAAGTTATGACATAAAAAAAAATTTATTGAAATATTAGGACATTTTGTTTAAAAATTTTGCCATTTTTTATAGCGTAGAGATTTATCATTAAAAATAAATATCCTGCAAATGTCCACCACGACTACGTTTACGGACATCGATTCTTTTTTGTCTTTTTTTTTTTTTTGCATAATTATGGTCCTATTTCACAGATGATGCAGTTCAATTATGTGCTGAATTTATTCTCATAAATCTTATATTTAACATAACCTCATAAGAATAAGTCCGACCGATGTCGTTAAATCACATAATCTTTGGTGGCCAATTGACATCACCTCATCGACTTCCATTGAATTTGGTTTTCAAAAGAAATGGATTGTTTTTTATTTTTTTTTTGGTCATCATAAATAGTCCATAAAAATTTAATTACCGTGACTCTGTAGCGCAGTCCATTAACAGTAACTGTAGCCCAAGCCTGATTTTCGAGAAAAAAAAATACGGACCAATGATGCCTTTGGCACATAAAGCACACCATATAGTAAAACGTAAGAAATGTCTTAGACACAATAACTCCTCTTGGATTTTCAAATGGTCAATTTTGCTTGTTAATATAGCCGTCTTAGTTGTCCGAGATGATTTTTTCTGAAAAAATTTGCACCATGTTTAATGGATACAATCAGCAAAATTTCGACGTTGAAAATATTTTGGTTGATTTAATTCTTGTACCAATTGGACCTTATAAGGCTTAAGAGGCACATTCTTGTGCAAAATTCGTCATGTGGTGATAAAGAACAGTCCCAATTGTTAAAACTGGACCCTCTCACTCAACAGAAGCCATATTTTCAGCTGAACAAACACGTGTTGTTAATTGGTATGTGTTGTACCGAACTCGTAAACTCAAGTTTATACCAAACCAAATGCTTGATTGCAAGCTCAGGTGGACCTTCGTTACGACGAAAAATATCGTGAATTTAATAAAATGTTTTCACAGATCGACCATTTTAATATTTGGATTTGAATTATTTCATTTCAATAACAAATGGTAAACTTTCTACTGAGAACATGTTCAAAAACTAAATGACAGAACTCTCAGAATAGTCAATTTCTACCCTATTGAGAGAAAAACAAACTTCTAATTCGTAGACCCTATATTTGTCAATTTGTACGATAATTTTTCTGCATAGAAATCGGTCGGGTTCATTATATCACGTTTGTGAAAAAAATCTCTTACAAACTATTTAATCAGGATTTACTGACAAAAAATTTCTACAAAAATCGAAAGATGCGAAAGCCTCACTGGATGCGGGTGCACATCTCAACCAAGCCCTCGTAATTTTTGGCAGTCGAACAAGCATATGTGCGGTTTGGCATTGTCATGACAGAGCACAATTCTTTTAGGAGTAAAAATTTCGAAAGACCTTTCTTTTTTTAAATTCGACTGATTAGCATCCTTATGAATCTCTGAAACTGAAACCATAACTTTGGTTTGATTAAGACCTGCTTGGAACCCGGTACATCCCCCTATACGATCCATATTTCATAGTCACTAGTTAAACGCTTCCAAAATCTACCGCTTTTCTTACATTCAATAAGTATCATATCAACTATATTTCTGCGGGCAGTCAATTAAACGTATTTAGTTAGCAACCCCAATCTCTCCTGCTCATACTTTTGACAAGGACTAAAAGTGTGCGCGAAGAGTAATTGAAGACACCGCTGCAATTACCATTTTACCAATTTTTTCAGGAGAAGCAAAAAACTATCACTACGAATTGTGTGGATTTTTTTACTTATCGAATGTAAAACTCTATTACTTATAGGAGTTAAACTCTATTACTTAATACATAATAACTCTCAAATTACTCCTCTTGGAAACTTGGATAGATAATAATATAAAAAAAAAACTTTTTTATATTACGAGGGTCGTTCAATAAGTCCTTAGAAAAAGATGGGAAAAAACTGTTTTTAAAAAAAAAAAAATTTTATTTTTCAACATAATCTCCTTTTAGCTCTATACACTTTTCCAACCGTTTTTCCAAAATTTTTATCCCGTCCAAAAAATAGGATTTCGGAAGTTCTGCAAAATACTCATCCGTTTGAGCAATGACGTCCTCGTTGGAAGTGAACCGTCGTCCGCCAAGCCATTTCTTCAAATTGGGGAAAAGAAAATAGTCACTCTGGGCCAAATCTGGTGAATAAGCGGGATGCTGCAACAAATCCATTCTCAACTCCACAATTTTGGCCATGGAAACAGCGCAGGTGTGCACACGCGCATTGTCCTGATGCAAGAGGATTTTTTTCTTCTTCAGATGGGGGCGTTTCTCTTTGATTTCCTCGCTCAACCGTTGCAATAACGACGCGTAATACGCTCCTGTTATTGTTTTTCCTTTTTCCAAGTAGTCGATAAAAATGATGCCCTGCGAATCCCAAAAGACCGTGGCCATCACCTTGCCGGCCGATGGCACAGTTTTTGCCTTCTTCGGAGCCGGTTCACCCTTGAAAATCCACTGTGATGACTGTCTCTTCGTTTCTGGACTGTAGTAGTGTATCCATGTTTCGTTCACAGTGACATATCGACGAAGGAATTCGGCAGGATTGCGATGAAAGAGTGCCAACATAGCCTCAGAGTCCACTGCACGATTGCGCTTATTCTCCTCTGAGAGCAAACGCGGCACCCATCTTGCCGAAATTTTTTTCACAGACAATTTTTCATGCAAAATTGAAGCGCCTGTACCTTGTGATATGCCCGTGGCCTCAACTAATTCGCGCACTTTAATTCGCCGATCGTTCAAAATCAGATAGTGGATTTTGTCGATGATTTCAGGAGTAGACACCTCAACTGGGCGTCCTGAACGATGTTCATCTTTTGTGGATGAACGGCCACGTTTAAATTCATTCACCCAATTGTAAACCGTCGCAAACACAGGTGCAGATGTGCTATGAACTGCATCCAACTCGGCTTTGATTTCTTTCGGGCTTAAGCCTTTCAAATGGAGATGTTTGATGACAGCCCTAAACTCGCTTTTTCCCATTGTTATGCACAAATAAATGTCGTAAACTTTAATCGACGATAGAAATTGACCTACGCTTTGGATCGAGCTTTTCTGTCGATAAAGCTACTTACAAAAAAAAAATCTTAACCAACACTAAAAAAGAAGGTCACTTCCACATAATTCTTTTGTTGTTGTTTGATTTATGTCCTTTGGTTTGGTTCTTGATTAAATCATTAATGAAGATGGAAGATCTCAATTTTCTTATTATATTTAATAACTATTGGCCTTTGTTTTAATTATAGAATCATCGTTTAATAATTCGTTCCATCAACGCATCAGATGCGTATCCTAAGCGTTGCGAGATGTGTACATAGAAGCGTGCTTTGGTATATTTTACATTTTTATCGATCTTACAAAAGAAAAAATTTTCGAAGTTTTCAAAAGTGGCCGTAAAAGTAAATTTTTCCATAACCTCACAGAAAATGATTTTCGACTCTTTCGCGTTGATTAAAAATATTCTTTTACTTTTTAACGGTTTCTTTTTTTTTTTAAAAATTTGTCAAAAATAAGAAAATGTGCTTTGTATCAATTTTATAAAAAAAATGTTTGATAATTTTGAATTTTGAGTAGTTTTTGAGGTATTTTTTTTTTGTAGTTCATTTGTTTTTTTTTTTTTTTTTTTGTATGTACTTTAGTCAAAAGGAATATTATATTAAATGTTGGCTTCAATCACCCCTGTTTGTTTCTTTTATAGATTTTTATTAAAATATTTAGATTTGTTTGTTTTTAAAACAAACAAACAATAATAATAATAATAATAATAATAATAATAATAAAGCGTTTCAGTAGTAGTGGCAGTACTAAAATGTATTTTTTTTTTTAGAGATTCAACTATTTTTAAAACTTATCCGTACTAACTCAAATCTGGATTTTTAATATTTGTTTTTTTCTTCTTCTTTTCTCTTCTTTTTATATATTATTTCTTCTTTTCACATTTCTTGACACTTAATACAAATTTTATTTCTTCTAAAATATTTGCATCCAGCTGTTCTATAAATTATTTACTCACTAATTTATATAAAAAAAAAACTTTTTAATAGAAATCATTTTCATAATATATAAAATAAATATTCAAAAGCAAGGTTTTTATATTGGATCAATCAATGGCAATATTAAAAAAAAACACCACCAAACATATCCTTGAAAATATATATTTCGTTATAATATATGATAATATCCTACAGAAAAGAATTTCCTCTTTTTATATAGAAATTTAATTATAAAATTCTTTTAATAATAAATCCATCTAATAATATTAGGCATAAAAATGAAATATTTATTTTCGAAAAAGCCCTAATTAAATGGCATTTTAGTAAACTATACTCAACGTTTTACGTGATAACCGCCATCTATTGATCTATCGTATAAATAGATGAGCTGTCAATTGTTGGTTTATAATACGAGTATAATAGTTGGATTAGGGGCTCTACAAAAATATTCTCCAAATTTTTTCGAGAATATGGTACATTCGTAAGAACGTAAACACTTGCAAAATAACCTTTAACGAAACTCTTTTGAAAGTATTCTATATATGCAAATGTATTAATTTATACTTGTCAGTAAATTTAATTCACTTCGCGATAAGTATATAAATGTCAATATTAAGTAACCATTCATGGTATTGCTACCATTTCATAGAGAATGGCAAGTTTTAAAACTCTCCGAAAGTCTACAAAATTGAGACTTTATTACAAAATAAATAATAAACCTAAAATACAATTGCATTTAACACCAGAATTGCATTTTGGAATTCAAAAAATTTCTTTTACGAATATTAAATGTCAGTTTAGAGATGTCGGTTTAGTATTGATTTTTATTCCCTCTTTTACGCTTCAAAAATATTCGCGACTTGCTCCTATTCAGATTAAAACCTTTAAGGATCCACTGAAGCGCGTCATGTGTGATTTTGAAGTGTAAAATTATAGGTAATATGAGTGAAATATTTTTTTTTTATATTTAAATGTTATCTATAACTACATATAAGTTGTAACAAGCCGATTTTTTAAAGGAAGACACAAGGACATGAAGGCATGTAGGGGACAACACACATTGATGTCTCTCCAAGAAAGCAATAATATATTTAAAGGAAAGAATTTGGATGGTAGGATGGACGCAGATGAAGATGCATAGTTCATGAGCAAATATAACGTTTAGATCATGATGGATAACAGTGTTTCTTACATACAGGATACGGTATTACAGGGTTTTGGAATGGACTTGGAATGTTTAATAGAACTCCAAAGTTCGCGTCCGTATGTCCATATCGGTTTCAGTCGTAGTAATTGCACTTCTTTTAATTTTCGTGTCAGAGTTCCAGGTTAACCATTCTGTTCTCGGCAGAGTGTGAAAGTAACATGTGCACATTTTTGCTCATTCATCTCCACTCCCCACCTTTTGAACCAAGTTGGTAGGGGATGGATGTGGGGTTTAATAGATGAAAAGATCTTTGTGATGTGTAAGGATGGTTGTATGGTCAGCATATGTTACGGTAAGGATATCACTGTGACGGGGAATAGCATGGGTGTATGAGGGCACTCTACCCCTTGAGTACTGCAATGCTCTACCATGCAAAAAGTACTCGCTAATATAAAAGGCATTAATTGTGTCAGTAGATTCGGTAGCACAGTTATTAGCGTGCTAGGCTACCATCCAAGTACCAAATCCCACTGAGGTATCGTTCAACGCTAATTCCCAAAAAGCACTTTCTTTCTATTCTACTTTAATTGCCTTAATATAAAGTGCGGCGAAAACATTTGAAAAAGCCATCAGAAACACTGAAGTAATTATAAGGATAATTATAACGTCGCCTCGGTGACCCCTAGTAATTGTAGAGGTTATCGAACCACATGTGCGCAGGTGAAATGAGAGGAGTCATGGTCATGTCTCACGGTTTACTTATGCATCTGGGCTCATATGTTTGATTTATCCAGACGCAGACTAACGACAGACGGTCCAAGCCAAGGTGGGACAGCGTACACCGAGAACTGTATGACTAACAGTCGTTAGTATGCGAATTTTGGGTAACTGGTGACCTTTGATTTAATTCAGCTTTTTATGTTAAACTGGGCTCTGGAACAGGTGACCACCCTTTTCGGAGTTACTCGTGGGATTCATATGACTTCGAAAAAAAAATAAACTTTTAAGCGTGGCGACGCTTTAAAACAGCAAAAGAGCTGTAGAGCCCTTGCCTTTTGACAATTAATTCACCGGCGAACGGTAAGGCTTTAGTGCCACTGATAGCTGAGCCATCTTCAGTTGCAGACCCTGGGTCTTATATGTTCCACGAATGAACTCTGCTCGCCAAAAACCTGGCATTTCAATTCATTCCCGAGAAGGCCGAATACAATTCATACTGACTCTCTTGACTTAAGGAGAGTAGCGAGGATGATAATATCACTATCATCTCTGCTCCCTACTAGGCAGTTGCCGATCCTCCAGTAGGGGATAATAATACAGAGCAAGGGCTAACAAGTGTGCCGGTACGTTGCAGACCGCCAAGGCACATTAAGGTGAAGTATGCCGGAAAAAAAGTTTCAACTGGCTTTTAAGTAAAGGGTAGAAAGTAGAGGTTGCCTGGGAGCTCTGCCAGGAGAACATTAAGGAGCTCGTTCCGGAGATTTGACATTAATAGTAACCTCCCGACAACTCCTTTGTCTCTCCGATATTTTAACAGATTCTAATGTGCTCCACAAAATCCACCCACTTTAAATTACTCGCTCCAACTGATTATCGAACAATTTCGGTAGGTAAACGACAATGTCAATTCACACGTGACGTGCATTCGCCACATGGCCTCATGGTCGTGGCGCTGCATAATGACCTCTAGCTCTTGTCTCACCGACCTTACAACAACAAAAACCACCCCACTTAATGGTTGTAGAGTCGGTAACTGGAACATCAGCACCACAGTGCCGTTGTGCAGCAGACCTGAATCACCAACGCCATCTGGGAATTTTTTTTCAAACTTCCAACCGAATTAAGAATTGACAAGTTCTGTCATTGGAGATCTCGATATACCTTAAATCCGCTGTTTTAGTAAAAAAAAAACATGTTTTTTTTCATAAGATACCACGCCAAAAAAATTCCTTCTCTTTCGAGGCAAACACCTCATCAAGCCATTTTCGGACGTCTTCGTAAGAATCGAAGTGCTGCTCAGCGAGCGCGTGGCCCATCGACGAAAACAGGTGGTAGTCGAAAGGGGCCATGTCTGGGGAATAAGCGGAGTGGGGTAGCACCTCCCAGTTGAGTATCTGCAAGTAGTTTCGGACCATTTTTGACGTGTGCGATGGTGCGTTGTGGAGGAAAATCAGCTTGTCATGTCTATGTTGATAATCTATCCTTTTTTCACGCAGAGCACATTGCAATTTGATCAGTTGTTGGTGGTAGCGGTGGGCATTGACAGTTTCACAAGATTTCAACATCTCATAGTAGATGATACCCTGCTGATCCCAGCAAACGCACAGCATCGTCTTCCTTGCGAAGCGATTTGGTCTTGGGGAAGATGTTGATGGTTGGCCGGGCTCAACCCACGATTTCTTGCGTTTAGGATTCTCGAATTAAATCCACTTTTCATCGCCTGTCACAATCCGATGCAGGAACGACTTTCTTTTTTGTCTGACGAGCAAGATTTCACATGTGTTTTGGCGTCGCTCCATCTGCCTATTCATGTGGCACCCATTTCTCAATCTTCCCCATGGTACGCAGAAGCATGGAAATGGCTGGTTGAGTAATACCCAATTGCTCCGCGAGCATTTTTGCGATTGGGTATCGTCTTGATGGTCATCAACCTTCCTAGGTCGATTTTCACGTTTCTTGTCCCAAAAGTCAAAATTGCCGTCTTTGAACTGACAAAACCAATCTCGGCACGGTGTTTCCGATAAAGCACTGTCACCATAGCCCTCCATAAGCATTCGATGCGATTCGGCAGCCGATTTCTTCAAATTGAAGCAGAAAAGCAGAGCTCCCGCATATGCTCTTTTTCTGGCACAAAACTAGACATGATTACCAAAGGAAAAATATATGTTGCTGTACGAAATTGCTGACAATGTGCACTGATTAATGTTGACAGATGTCAAACTCATAAAAAAAAAGTATGGCGTGTCCATGGTAGCTTAACACGCTCACTTATACCATTTATGACAAAACAGCGGATTTGAGCTTATACACCTGGTATATTAAGTTTGATCTTAAAATGAAAATAAAAACATTTTATGCATTAATTATTATCAATTTTACACACCTCTTTTGTGTGCTTGATGACGACAACTTGTACGCTTTAAGGCATTCGGTTGATTAAATTTTTTTCTATTGTATCCTTTTAAATACTGTCCCAGGACCTTCTGTCTAGCTCATCGCATAAAACTTCATATTTTCCAACATGCCTTCTTATTTTTTTTTTTGAAAATAGTCTACATAATTTTGAACCATGTTTTGGATCGCACAAAATCAACTCCAAATCCTAATCTAGCCGCCGCTATGCTTGACGATTAGCCACACCGCTTCCGGCAGCATTTTTTTCCCCAGAACTCCAAAGCACGCATATTTTTGCTATCCAGTTTTTATGGAATAAATCACAATTCAATCTTTTTTTCATTATTTTTAGGGCGTAGTAACGGTATCCTTACAGATACACGCTCAATTCGGCCAGAACCTGGCTTTTCATCGTTGTAAGAGACCCTGGTTTAAGGTGGTGGTTATTTAAATTAAATGGCATTTATTTAATACGCACCGAATTTGAGGTATTGTAAGTCGAAGGTTCCTTTTATTTGTTGTGCAAATTAATTGATCTTCGCTTAAATAGTAATTTTAAGCGTATCCCAGACCGTGATAAACTCTGATGACTTCCGGTCTGTTCTATAGTTTGATGAACGCAACTGCTTTTTTTCTTGCTAGATTCGCTACTTGTTTTCAAGCTGGCTGTGGCGATCGGTTTCATATGATGCTTTTTTTAATGTTGGATTTCTAGCTGGTTATGATGTTTGCACAGTGACAGTTCGAATGTCAATAAATATGGACAATAAAACGATCAATTTTTGTTTATTTTTAATAAATAATTATTTATTAAAAATAATTTACTTTATACATTTTGCCAGAAAATCTACCAAAAACAAGATAAAATGACACGTGACAAGATAATGTTTCTCGTTTAAAACTAGTAACAAAAAATAGCACGAACAATAGAATCGGTTCTATATCTGAAATCTAACTTAAAAATAGTAGCGGAGCAAGCAGTGACGTAATTTCTAGCACCGCAGCCAGCACGGTAGCAACCAAGAAAAGAAGCAGGAAAAATACAGCACATTTCAATATCAATCAATTACAGGATTTTTTTAACATTTTTACTTTAGATAAATAATTAAGAAAAAATGACGAAATGAATTCTTTAATGTTTAGGAAGTAAATTAGCTATACTTTGCGAAAGAGCATCATGAATATTTAATATTTATTTTTACCTGTTATAAACAAGAGCGGAAATTTGGTAATTGCCCTTGGCGTGTTATGGCGAAAAATTAAAGGGACATTACAACTTTTTTTTATAAAAATATTTATCTAAACAATAAAATATTATATTGGATTGAATGTTCTGTAGTTTTTTTCTTCTTTTCTTAAGAAAACAAAGTTTTTCTTTTAACTTTTTATTTAAAATTTTATCCAAAATATAATTTCCTTCGTTAGCTTAAACTATTTGCCAGCTTTCTGGCAGCTTATCCAATCTCCTGGAGAGGAAGTTTTCGCTTCTGGAGGCGAGATACAATAGTTTTCTAATGCCATTTGGACACACCCTTAAATTTGTGTACTTATTTCCATCAAGAAATATTAACATCAGGAGAATATGGGAGATGGGGTAAAATTTCCCCATCAAACTCTGCTATTTTTTGTGTGGATTTTCGTGTCACATTCGGTCTAGTTGAATTTCTTTGTTCAGAACATCAAGTTGCGTACAATAACGACCAGCATTAATCGTTTCATTTTCTTTCAGCAACTCATAAGACCCTTGCGGGCCCACCAAAAACGCAGCATAACCTTCTTCTGATGCACATTCAAACAACATATGAAAATTCTATCCATTAAATGTTGCTCGTTAAATTCATGTGGCACCCAAACAGTGTTTTGACACAAAACCAAGCCTTTTAATGTGATCCAAAGCAAGTTGTCTGATGAATTCCTATTTGTCCTCATCATCCTGCGGAGTACCTCATTATTTACATATGATGGCCTTTCTGATCTAGGTTCATCTTTCAAAGAAAAATCACCCACACGAAATGTTGTAAATAGTTTTTGGCACATTTTAACTGATCCATGCGAGAGTACCAATTTTGAAACACTTTTTCGATCATCTCGGCTGGTATCTCGGTAATAACACGTTTAATGTTGTCTTCCAAGGCTGCAAGTGAAGCTGCTTTATCGTTATGGACAAGCTATTTCATAAAGCCCCATAAAAAAAGTCTAGGTGCGTCAAATCGCATGATCTAAGAGGCAAATTACTTACCGAACTCATCTCTCAATGTGTCCATTGTTTCACACGCTGTGTGGCATGTAGCGCCGTTATGTTGAAACCACATGTCATTTTGGGCAACAACAAAAAGTTCGAAATTATCGAGCGATAGCGGGCGCCATTGACGGTAACTTGCGTCCAGTGTCATCTTTAAAGAAATACGAACCGGCACTAAACAGTGCATTTTTCTGAGTGCAATGGCAGTTCTTGTTTTGCCTGTGGTTACTCATCACACCAAATGTAATAATTTTGCTTATTCGCATACCCATTCAATCAGAAACGAGCTTCGTCGCTGAATGCAATTTTTTTGGTAAGCTGAACAACAATTTTTCACTAAAAATTCGACGCTTTGACAGATTGTTCGGCTTCAGTTCTTGGACGAGTTGTATTTTATACGCTTTCAGATTAAGATGCTTTCATAAAATCTTCCACATAGTCGAGTAACACAATCCCGATTGCTGTGAACGACAACAGATGGACAAATCGCACTCTTCACCAACGCTGGACCCTACAGCAGCAATATTTCCATTTGTACGCAGTCTACGTACACGGGTTGATGTGGTTTGATGTCCAATAGCGTAAAATTGTGTGCGAAACACATTTTTTACAGTGCACGAATTTTGATAATAAAATTCATTACTTTGTAAGCGTTGTTCGGATGATAGTTTTTCCATGATGAAATGCTAACTGGGGGCACTCTTTGCATTGACGCATCTGTCAAAGATAAAAATATAATAAACCAAACAGCAAAAAAAATCATCCGATACATCGAAACAAATAATATACAGATTTTCAATTTACAGAGTGGAATTTTAAAAATAAAAGTTGCATTTTAAAAATTAAATTTAAAAAAACTAGTGTATATTTTTTAAAATTTCCGGTTTTATTAGAAAGAGAGGACCATGAAATTTAAGAATGAAATACAACATCATTTAAATAACTGCCACGGCTGGCCTTACAGTACCCCATTCGCTCGACCCAATTTTTCAGTACATTTTCGATTGTCTGGGCCTGTACGAGGGTCATTCAACAAGTACTTAGCCTCACCGCTCGATGGAACTGCTGTCACAAAAGAAATTTACCATCGTGCAGTACTGTCAAAGTTTCAGTCGATTCCCTTCATTAGTTTTGTTTTGAGAGCCTTTGAAAGCGAGCGTGTCGGTCGGTTGCACAAAAATGGAAAAAGAACAATATCGTTCGGTGATTAGATTCTTGTTTTTGGAAGGGAAAACGCGCAGCGAAATCAAAGATCGCTTGGATGCTGTGTATGGTAACTCTTCTCCTTCGATGGCGACCGTGAAGAATTGGTTCAACGAGTTTGTTCGTGGCCGCACGTCGGTTTTTGATGAGGTGCCCCGAAAACGGCTGTTACGGAGGAAAACGTTAAAAAAGTTCACGATCTCGTGTTGGCAGACCGTCGATTGAAGGTTCACGAGATAGCTGAGACTGTGGGCATCGCAGTAGGAACGGTGCATCATATTCTACACGAAGAACTGGGCATGAGAAAGCTGTCGGTGTGATGGGTGCCGCGTTTGCTCACACCGGAAAACAAGCGCAACCGTGAGACCACATCGGCGACGTGTTTGGCGCTGTTTCAGCTCAATCCAGCGGAGTTCTTGCGTCGTTTCGTGACCGTCGACGAAACATGGATTCACTGGTACACATCAGAGACCAAGGAACAGTCGAAACAGTGGACTTCACCCGACGAACGTGCTCCGAAGAAGGCGAAGACTGTTCGATCGGCCGGAACGGTGATGGCCACCGTTTTCTGGGATTCACAAGGTGTGATCCACATCGATTACCTCGAGAAGGGTAAAACAATCACGGGGCGCTACTATGCTGACTTATTGGGCCGATTTGACGTCGAATTGAAGAAAAAGCGGCCCGCCTTGCGAAGAAAAAAGTGCTGTTCCACCACGACAACGCGCCGGCTCACACCTCCGCCGTCGCCATTGCCAAATTGGTCGAATTGCTGCCCCATCCACCGTACTCTCCAGATTTGGCCCCCTGTGACTACTTTTTGTTTCCAAACCTGAAAAAATCACTCGCCGGGAAAAGATTTGGGTCGAATGAGGAGGTCATCGTCGCCACGAAGGCCTATTTTGCTTCCCTCGAGAAAATGTATTTTTTGGACGGGTTAAAAAAGTTAGAGCATCGCTGGGCCAAGTGTATCGAGCTTGAAGGAGATTATGTGGAAAAATAAATTGCCACCTTTCCAAAATTTTTGTTTTTCTTTTGTAGGCTAAGTACTTGTTGAATGACACTCGTATCTCTTCAATGGCAACTTTGATTTCGTGTTTCAAGGCCTTAATTGTCTCTGGGTGGCTTGCGTAACATTTATCTTTAACGCCTCCCCACAGAAAATAATCCAACGGGCTCAAATCACAGCTCCGAGGCGGCCAATTGACAACAGAATGTCGGCTCATTATTCGATTTTCGAAAGCAGTGCCCAAAAGTTGGATTGTTACGTTGGCTGTGTGGCAAGTGGCCCCGTCCTGTTAAAACCAAATGTCGTTCATGCCATTCTCTTCAACTTTTGGAAACAAAAATTCGTTGAGCATGCCACGATAGCGCTCATCATTGACCGTAACGGCGACTCCTTCATCGTTTTCGAAGAAAAACGGGCCAATGATGCCTCCAGCCCAAAATCCGCACCAAACCGTGACTCGTTGTGGATGCATCGGCTTTTCCATGGTGACGTATGGATTTTCTGAGCCCCAGATGCGACAATTTTGTTTGTTGACATACCCACCGAGGTGGTAATGGGCTTCATCCGAAAAGATGATTTTTCGGTAAAAATGCTCATCTTTTTTATGAAAAAAGATGAGCATTTTTACCGAAAAATCTTAGATGATTTATCTTAGATGATTTTTTCGGGAACGAGTTGCTTTGGCGTGATGGCATTCGATCTTTGCTCATTTTTTTTTTTAAATTTCTCGCAGTTTGGGTTGAAGAGTCACCACTTTGGAAGTAAGTTCTCAATATTTCTCAGTTTTCTCCAATGAAATGGATTACCATTTCGTAAAATTCAGACTTTCAACTAACAATCTGTCAATTCGTGATGACATGTAATAGTCAAGTACTTCAAATAAATAGTGGTTCAAAATGCAACCGCTAGATGGGCCACCCTATTAGTAGGATTTTAACTAAAGATAAGATTTCGAATAAATATGTTGTCATTATGTTGGTCGCACTCTTTTGGCCGGGCGTGTAAATAATTCGCTTCACTTGTTCTTCTGCATATAAGGTTATACACCGTTGTCATCAGCGCCGCAGTGCCAGTATGCCAAAACAGGCATACATATATTGTACATCACCAACGCCATTTGTTCAAACTTCTAAACGAATTCAGAATTGTTAAATGTTGCTATCGATTCCAATATAACACCTTGCATTGCATACAAACACATAATCATTTCGATTCGCACACATCCATAATTACATGCATAAAATGATGTACAAGAGAAGAAAAAAAAATAAAAATAATAATCATTAGGCAAAAATCGAAAAGAAAAAAATAACAATTATTTTAAAAACCAAAAAAAAAAAAAATAGTTTGCTAATTTTATGTTTGTTTAAATTTGTTGTGTTTTTAATTTTGTATATTTTTTAATTTTTTATTTTCATATTTAAATCATTCTTTTGTTTGTTTGTATTAATTAATTATTGGTTTTTTGTTTTAAAAATTTCTTTTCTCTTCTTTTTATTGGTTTTTTTTTTTTGCATTTTGTTTTTAATTACTGTGTCCCTTTCTATTTATTTAATAATAATAATTTTTTTAATACTATTTATTAATTTTTTAACACCGCACTTAAGTTTTTCTTCTTTTTAATTTTAATAAATAAAAAAAAAATTGTTTTTTTTTTATTTAATTTTGTTGGAATAAGAGTAAAAAAAACAAAAAACAAAAAAAGAGAAAAAGAAACCAAAAACCTCATAACATTTTAAACGCTTTTATACGTAGTTTGTTGAGTTCTTTTAATTTTTGCAATTCGGTCTCTTTTGTTCAAAACAATTTTCCAGATGTCAGAGATACAAGAACAAGAAACATCAAATACAGATACTGATACTGATATTGATATCGGAGTGTTTAAGGGGTATCTTACTCGTTTGAAAGAATGCACCGATTTTCTAGTATCGTTCTGTGACATAATTGATAAATATGGGAATACTAACAAATTGGATCCAATAATAAATGAGCTCCAATCTAGTCTAGAACATATTGAAACGATACGAGATGCAGCGCCAAAGGTTCAAGAGACAATTCGTATCTACGTTCGAAGGCAAACGAATGACAAAAATGACAAGCGACAATTAAACGCTGTCAATTGTGATAAGCCATCGACGGATGATAACGATCTTGATACGAATCATAATACTGATAATGAAAATAATGATGATGATCCAGAACGTACAATTGCTGATGATAGTGTTATTATTGCCGATGACAGTTTCGATGCTGAGGAAGTAATTGACGAGACTTTGAGCAAAAGTGGCATGTTGGCAACCCCAATTCCTAGTAAAGGATCTAAAAAGGCTGATAATGAAAATAATGATGATGATCCAAAACGTACGGTTGCTGATGATAGTGTTATTATTGCCGATGACAGTATCGATGGTGAGGAGGAGGCAATCGACGGGACTTTGAATAAAAGTAACATGTTGGCAACCCCAATTCCTAGTAAAGGATCTAAAAAGGCTGATAATGAAAATAATGATGATGATCCAAAACGTACGATTTCTGATGATAGGGTTGTTATTGCCGATGACAGTATCGATGGTGAGGAGGAGGCAATCGACGGGACTTTGCGTAAAAGTAGCGTTTTGGTAACCCCAATTCCTAGTAAAGGATCTAAAAAGGCTATAATAACAAGTGATAATTCAATAACTGAATGCGCCAATACCATTCAAAAAGAAATTAACAATTCAGCTGAAGATACGAACAGTAATAATACGGATAATAAGAATACTAAAACAAAGGATAAAGATTCTAATAATGATAATCCAATTGAGAATAGTAAAGTGGATCCGATTAATGACAATGGAAAAAAATCGATTGCGCACAGTAGCGATGACACAGTGATGAATCTTAAGGATGAAAATCCAATTGATAATAGTACAAAGGATGAAGAAGGGACCACAAAACCAAAGTCAAAGACAACGATCCGATTGGTAGCAATCGAAAAGTTACTCGATCCCAAATTGAAATCAGTTACAAATCCTTCCAACAGCAGCAGCAGAAACATTCCGCGCGGATCTATCGGTGCCAAATCATTAAATAGCTCATCTAGTATCATTATATTGGATAGTGACGGTGAACTAAGCGATAATGTTATTGTTAATAATAATCCGCCATTGCATCCAAAAAAATCAGTCACCTTTAGTGATACAGTTAAGAAAGATAAGCCCATTACAGGACAACCACATCACGTCTATGGTAATCGATCAAAGAAATTCACTAATTCGAATCGAAATAAAAGCTCTCCAAATCCGGTGACTATTGGTAAAATAAATTCCGAATTTTTACGAAGCTGTTTAAAAAATAAAAAGCTCATCATTCGAATTGAAAATTGTGAATTAGCTGAATCATTAAAGAAAGATTTAGATCCGAACGCACAACAACAATCGACTATCAAACGAAAATCGAATAATCATAATCATAGTGCGGCCAATGGCGACGCTAATCTATCATCGGTAAGGATAAATTATTAATTTTATTTTGTTCTCTTCAATTTATTTATTATTATTATTATTCTCCTTTCAAATTATTATAAATAATTTTCTTTAAATTTTATAAGTTTTTTTTTTCGTTTGGTTTTTTTTTTATTATTATTTATTAATTTTTTAATTTAGTTTTTTTTTTATACAAATATATTCTATAAATAAACAAACAAAAAATTATGCTTATTTTTGTTTCTAGGAAAGAAAAATTTCTATTTGAAATAATAAATATTTGGCGATAAAAACGAGAAAAAAAAAGCAAAAGTGTAAAATCTTTTTCTAAATTTCATCGATAAGAATTGTTATTATTTATTATAATTATTATTATTTTTAGTTTTACAATATTATTATTACTATTATTATTATTATTATTATTATTATTATTATTGTTATGATTATCCTGTTTGTCGAGTTTAGAAACTTGGATAAAATTTTTCCACCATTCAATGCCACCCCACCACCATCTATTTACTGAATTTGGAACTAGCCAAAATATAATTAATAAAAAAAATCTTTTTTTTTTTTTTTTTTTGAAAAGATGAATTTTTTTTTTAAATTTTCTAAGAAATTGCCGTCATTTGTTATTCAAATGCGTTGGAATGGAAAATAATATCGGCCATCACGACTACGTTTGCGGACATCGATTCTTTTTTATGCTTTTTTTTGCATAATTATGGCTCTATTTCACAGATGACGCAGTTCAATTATGTGCTGAATTTATTCTCATAAATCTTATATTTAACATAACCTCATAAGAAGAAGTCCGACCGACGTCGTTAAATCACATAATCTTTGGTGGCAGATTGACATCACCTCATCGATTTCTAATGAATTTGGTTTTCAAAGAAAAATGATTGTTTTTTATTTTTTTGGTCATCATAAATAGTCCATAAAAATTTAATTACCGTGACTCTGTAGCGCAGTCCATTAACAGTAACTGTAGCATCCAGCCTCATTTGCGAAAAAACAAAATACGGACCAATAAAGCGCACCATATAGTAAACTGTAAGGAATGTCTTGGACACAATAACTCCTCTTGGATTTTCAAATGGTCAATTTTGCTTGTTAATATAGCCGTCTAAGTCAAGTTGTCCGAGATGATTTTTCCTGAAGAAAAAAACTTGCACCATGTTTAATGATACAATCAGCAAAATTTCGACGTTGAAAATGTTTTGGTTGATTTAATTCTTGTACCAATTGGACCTTATAAGGCTTAAGAGGGAAATTCTTGTGCAAAATTCGTCATTGTAAACAGGCGCAATTGTTAAAACTGGACCCTCTATACACCCCTCTCACTCCACCGAAGCAATATTTTAAGCTTGTACCGAACTCGTAGATTCAAAATTATTTATAAATTTATACCAAACCAAATGCTTGATTGCAGGCTCAGGTGGATCTTCGTTACGTCCAAAAATATCGCGAATTTAATGAAATGCAGCTTTCACAGATCGACCATTTTAATATTTGGATTTGAATTATTTCATTTACAGAACAAATGGTAAACTTTCTACTGAGAATAGTCAATTTCTACCCTATTGAGAGAAAAATAAACTTCTAATTCGTAGATCCTATATTTACGAATTTGTACGATAATTTTTCTGAATAGAAATCGGTGGGGTTGATTATAACACGTTTGTAGAAAAATCTCTTACAAAAACTATTTTATCGGGATTAGTTGACAAAAAATTTCTACAAAAATTGAAAGATGCGAAAGCCGGTTTGGTATTGTCATGACAGATCACAATTCCTTTAGGAGTAAAAATTTCGAAGGACCTTGATTTTTTAAATTCGACTGATTGGTATCCTTATAAATCCCTCAAACTGAAATCGTAACTTTGGTTTGATTAAAACCTGCTTGGAACCCGGTACATCCCTATACGGTCCACATTTCATAGCCACTAGTTAAACGCTTCCAAAATCTACCGCTTTTCTTACATTCAATAAGTATCATCTCAACTATATTTATGCGGACAGTCAAATAAACGTGTTTAGTTAGCAATATCCGCCCTCTAAAAAAACAACCCAAACGTTGAGATGCCATAGATGTCACAGTTTCGTTACTGGATTTAAGACACTATAACAAATGCTAAACCTTCTATTGTGACTTTGTCAGAAAACTGAATGGCAGAACTGTCAACATATCCAATTTCGACTCTACTGAGAATAAAAAGCTCCAGCCCTTATTACTCGACCAGTTATAACGGAGCTATTGTAAAGGGTGGGTCATTTTTTATGAAACTGAAAGACCGGAAATTTTTATTGAAAATGAAGGTGAAATGAATTTTCCCAATAATAAAAGTGGATCAACGACCTCCAATTTCTTGTTGAACATTGTTGTTAAGGTCTTGAATTGTGCTTGAATGACTACCGTACACTTTACCTTTCAAATAACCCCAAAGAAAAAAGTCCAACGCCAAATCTTGGTGGTCAAATCAAATCAGCGTTTCGTGAGACTATTCGATCACCGAATTTAGTGCACAACAAGCTGATGTTTTGACGGGTTGTATGACTCGTAGCTACATGTCACGATATCATTCAGAATACGATCATTTTCGAAGAAGAACGGTCCAATAATTCCATAAGTCCATAAATGCCGCACCAAACAGCTACTTTTCTTAGGATATATTTGTTTTTTCAAACATCGCATGAGGGTTCTCCGCGCCCCATAATTCGACAATTTGGTTTGTTAACCTAGCTTTTCGATGAAACTTTTTCTAGTCCAATTGACGAATTTTCTGTTCAATAGCTTCAATTGTTGCGTAATTCAGATCTTGTACGGAAGCAGTTGATGATCGATCAATTTATAGAGGTTATGTTTTTACGTGTATGACCTGTCATCGAACCAATTACTTCAAAACTATTGAAAATTTTACAAAATCCGGGCACTATAGGATTAGGAATTTCACGATAATAAAATGCGTTATTTTGTATAATAATAATGAAAGTTGAAAAAAAAACAACGAATCACCCTCTATATAAGCTAAGACCACAACATTCACTGATAAAGACTTGAGTTTCGCGACCGTATTACCGAAGTCACATGACTTTGTTATTTCACGTGATCATCTAGCAATTGTTTTATTTTTCAAGTAATCAAAAATAATTCGTATTTGATCGTTTTCTATAAAATGATATGTTTATTAAAATAAATTCATGAATTTTTCATATCTCTTCTGATTTCGTCATTCGAATTATTTATATTAGAATATGAAATGAATTGTGAACTCTGGTGGTGGTAGTACGGTTTTCAAACGACTTTTAACCTACTCAGATTTGGTAATGCCATATTTAACTTACTCATATATATGATGAGTTATACACATAGCTTGAATATAAAACAGGCGATTGCTCAAATGGCAATTTACCAAATAAGGTCTTAAAATTCCGATAAAAAGCATCGTTTCTTTTTACACTAAACTTGTTCGTGAATACCATGAGTTCTGTTCTTCGTAAAAAGTTGAACTTCAATTAATATACTTTCATTCTCCATTATAGGTTAGATCTATGGGTCTACCTGATTTATTGTAGCACGATTTACAATGCTTTTCAAATTTTCTAAACATTTTTGTGCAATCTATAAGAAGAAAAAAAGATTTACGTTTCATCTTTCAGATGACTAGTATTCAGCAGCGATAAATTCTGGTTTATGGAATTTCACGAAAAAATGTATTCATTCAATTGGTGTCCAAGCTTATTTAAGACCTCACAATTTTCCTGTTCAAATTTTCGAAGAATATAAGGCAGATTTTCTTCAGATTCTTATTACGCGAACTCCTATAGTCCTAGATGTGCACAGCTAACCAACCACCAACAACTTTTACTGAAGTCTCAGTCATATAACGTTTGCTAAAATCGCCTTTAAACTTACTCGAACAGTTACATCTTATGTATTTATTTATATTTTTTTTCTTCAATTTAATTTAATTGATATAAACAAAAATTTATACTACATAATTTAGAATGTTTAGAATTCATAAAAGGAAATTATTAAATTCATTAATATTTTTTATTAAAACGATGGAATTTCTTATCGACAACTAATTGCAATCAATTCAAAGTAGTTGATTTGTCTCAAACCTTAATGAAAAATAAGTTTGTATCGATTAATAATAGTAATAATAGCAATAATAATATTTAATTTTTTTTCTTTTTTTT
Organism: Atherix ibis; assembly: GCA_958298945.1. Lineage (NCBI taxonomy): Eukaryota > Metazoa > Arthropoda > Insecta > Diptera > Athericidae > Atherix > Atherix ibis. Next base: position 8,585,780 of record OY282610.1, read on the forward strand.
TCTTTATATAAATTCTATTTATTATTACTAATTTTATTTAGAAAGAAAAAAAAATTCAATAAAATAACAAATGCCATAAAAAACAACAACAACAATAACAAATATTTAATCCTATATAATATTTGATAATAATTTATTTACAATCTGAATTTTACAGGAGGAGGATACATTAGAAGATAAACATTGGAGAAAAAGGTTAAAATCGTCTGAATTGTCACCATCGCCATCACCGTGTGGACGAAAAGAATCGAATGTAAAGGCTGAATTTCTCTCTGAATACAAAAAAAAAATTATTATTTTTCTTTCTATTATTTATAAGTTTTCTTTCTGGTTATGTTTTTATTCAAAAAAAAAATAATTATAATATTAACAAAAAAAAAATATTTTTATGTAAAAAAATTTATCCTTTTCTTCACCTTATTTCTATAATAATGTAATTTCCTATTTTTATTAATTTGTTAAATTTAATTCCCCGTTACATTTTAATATTTTTAATTTATTATAAATAACAACAATTAATGGATGAAGATAGAAATTGCAATTTTAATTTTTTTTTAAAATACTTTTCAATAATATTAATAGTAATAATATTATATATAATCATAATCAATGCATAAAAATTTATAAATGTATTAATAATATAATATCGAGCATATATGATATAAAATTTCCATTATACACTATATAAAAGAGATTAACGAAATTCTCTTCTTTTCTAACATGTAAATTTTTAAACTGCTATTTATGATTTTTTTTTGTGTGTACATAGAGTTGTGCTTAAATTATGGTGTTTAAGGATAGACAATTGAAGTGGCAAGTTGATGCCAAAAAAAAAGGTATACCACCTTAAAAATTATTGAGATAAGCTCAAAGAATTAGAAATTATTATTGGGGTGTCAAGGATTTAATTGTATTTTTTCACAAACAACTTCACACTTAAGCCGCATAATCATATGTATTTTGACAGCTGACATAGCAAGAAGGCTTGCTTGTGAAAAAATTCGATTGATTCTGCACAGAAGTTTTTGGTTGATACACTTTTAAATATGAAAAGTGAAAAACAGCAAATTACGGCATATTTTACTCTTTTTTTTTTACTATAGAAAAGTTAAAAATGCTATTCAAGCAAGAAAAAAATTATCCGATGTGTATGGAGAAGATGTGTTAAGTGAGCGCCAGTGCCAAAACTGGTTTGCAAAATTTCGAACCGGCAATTTTGATCTCGAAAATGCACCACGTTCTGGAATAACAACTCATGAGATCGCTGAGAGATTATTGATGATCATTTGAAACGGCTAGGTTTAATCTGAAAGCTCGACATATGGGTTCCTCATCTTCTTACGGAAAAACATTTGTGCCGTCGCATTGACGTTTATAATTTGCTTTTCAAACGTCAAGAAAATGATCCATTTTTGAAGCGTATCATTACTGGGGACGAGAAATGGATTGTCTACAACAATATTAAGTGCAAAAGATCCTGGAGTAGAAAAGATTAACCGGCTCAAAGCACTTCGAAAGCCAATATTCATCAAAAAAAAAAAAAAAGGTTATGCTATCTATTTGGTGGGATTTCAAAGAAATAGTTTATTTTAAGCTTTTACCGAGCAGCACAACAATCAATTCTGAAGTGTACTGTCATCAGTTGAACAAATTGAATGATTCACTTAAAGAAAAAAGGTCAGAATTGGTCAATATGAAAGGTATAGTGTTCCAACAGGGTAATGCGAAACCACATACAAGTTTTACCACTCGGCAAATGCTTTTAGCGCTTGGATGGGATATACTGCCATACCCATCATACTCTCCAGACCTACCACCTTCCGATTATCATTTGTTCCGATCTCTACAAAATATTTTAGACGGTAAAATGTTTAATTCAAATGAGGAGGTGAAAAATCATGCTACTGCCAGAAAGATGGCAAAGGGTATTAGATCAGACTGGACAATATTTAATTGAATAAAATATTAATTCACTATAAGAAAATCGTCTAATTACTTTCTTGACAACCCATTAGATAAAGCATTTTTTGCTGTTGCCATGAATTTAGTTATTTTCATATAAAAAAGTTTACATTTCAAGAGATGAGGCTTACTACTTTTCTGTTTAAATTCCCAAAAATATATCAAACAATTAAATAGGCTGATCGAATTATTTTTATTATAAAAAAAAATTACTTCTAATGGAAGTAGGAGGTTTAGCTTTAAGTTGGGAATAATAAAATTTGGGTTATAATATAATTCACTGACTTTGGTTTTAAAAATTCATAAATTTGAAAGTATATTCTTACAAATGATTTTTTGATATACATGATTTGTTTTAGTACAATTACCTTGGATTTTTTTCAGGCACCACCCTTTTTAGATTTATATTTTTACATATTGACAAAATTGTACATTAATAGATACAATTTTTGACTATTGGAAAAATATAAGACCAACAAACTTTCATCGGAAAGTAATCAGACAGATAGACAACCTTTATTGACAACATCAATCTGATCACAAAATAATCGCCTGTTTACATTCAATGTTGCACAAGAATTTTTTAGTTTTTAAGCACTTAGAGCACTTGAAATCCTCTTAAAATTAGTTGAATGGCAGCAACAAAGATTTTTAATCAAATATATAATTAGTTTTTAACCTGAAAAATTAAATTCGCATAACTAAACCACACTTTTTTTTACTGAACACTTCAATTTCTGTAAACTTTTAACATATTACATTATTATATTAGAATTTATTATTCATATTAATAATATTAACGTGTTCTTTTATCTCATTTTTTTATAATAATTTCACTTTTACAAACACAATATTAAAAAAATTTATTTCGCACGAAATTATTGTTTATATTCAATATGTCAAAACTACAAATTGAAGGCGTTTAATATACATTTAAAACAATAGGGTTCGTAGCTTAATTTTCAGTTCATAGGTGGGTTAGGGTTGGTAGAGGAGATTTTTGGTTTATTGCAATTTGACGGGATTTTTTCACTTTAATATAATTCGTATACATATTAGGGTGATTGTCTATGCTTAAACTCAATAATCTAAGTGATTGTGAGGAAATGACAAAAAAAAATATGATTTTTAAAATTATGTTTATAAGTAGTGATCAAAATTTAAAAACGGTTATTATTAATTAGCTCATAATAGTATAATAATACATATTACATACATATATGCTCAAACGGTTTATGATGTTTCTCTGTATATCTTTTGTATATGAATGCATTCAATGAAATGTAGAATTAATATATTTTGTTCATTAATCTTTTAATCACAATCATAATAATAACAATAACCATAATAATAATAATAATAATAATAATCCAATAATAATCACCATAAAACAAGAACATAAATTATAATTATTAGTTATTTTCTTTTTATTTAATACACCGTATACAAATTTTCATATTCAAATATTTAATTTAGAGTACAGAAATAATATAGAAAAATAACGTGGTTTTTTTACTTTATTAAACATAATATCTCGCTTATATAATTATTATTAGGTTAGGCAACAATAACAAAAATCAATTTAGTAAATAATAAAATGCGGCTTAAACAAAACAAAAACAAAAATAAAAATAAACTAAATAAATGAGAAAACATTTAGAATAAGATAAGAAAAGATTTAATTCATTTTTTTCTCTACTTTTATTATTATTTCTTTAAATATATTTACAGAAGAGAAAATCAATAAAAATGTCAAAGCACAAAATGGAAGGAAAAATGCTAAATGATACAATATTAGAAATTTCATCATCGTCGTCTTCTCTCAGTAGTGATGAAGAATTTCATCCAAGTAAACTTAATGTAAGTAATCGACATTTTATATTTTTCGAAGACCACAAACAAAAACTAACAAATTATTCGAATATTTTTAAAATTACTATATTTTAACTTAGATACAATGTGACATTTTTATAATCTTGATTTGTTATTATTGTTTTCTTTTTGACCATGAAAACAATAATACGTGCTGGACTTATTAAAAATATAAACATTTATTTTTATTAATTATGCAACAAGAAGATTTTATAGTAATTTTTCTTTTTTAAGGTTTCACGTCGTAAAAAGATTGGTTTATCAAAGAAAAGGTCATTCAAAAAGGAAAAAGTGAAAAAATCACGTCGTACTCAAAAATCAGATGATACTGATCAATCGGATAATGATGAGGACGATGAGGTTATTATAGAGAAAATTATGAAATACAAGTCTAAGGATGATAAAGCAAAACGGAAAGAAGATCGTGAGAAAAAAATTGTCAATTCTGGTTCGGAAAACGTTTCTGATTTGGATATTGGGAAAAAATTGAAAGAATCTGAAAAGAAAAAGGTGAAAGTGTCCACTTTGGAGCAAGGAAATAATTCCACGTCGAAAAAGACAAAAGAATTACCATCAGAAAAGGAAAATCATTCAGTATTGGAAAAAGAGAAAAAATCTAAGGCTGACACCGAAAAAAATCCTTTATCGTTAAATTCCCAAATTTCTCCGTCTGAGAAGAAAAAAAATTCTTCATCTGAAAAGGAAAAAAATTCATCTAAAAGAAAAAAAATTTCTTCATCTGAAAAAAAGAAAATTTCTGGTTCTGAAAAGGAAAAAAAACCTGCATCTAAAAAAGAAAAAGAATCTTCATCTGAAAAGGACAAAGATCCTGCTTCTGAAACCGAGAAAGATCCGGCATCTGAAAAGGAAGAAGATCGTGCATCTGAAAAAGAAAAAGATTCTGCATCTGAAAAGGAAAAAGAGCTTGGATCTGAAACGGAAAGAGAGCTTGGATCTGAAACGGAAAAAGAGCCTGTATCTGAAAAGGAAAAAGAGCTTGTATCTGAAAAGGGAAAAGAAAAATATGCTGATAGGGAAAAGTGTTCAGCTTCATCTGATGAAGAAAAAGTGTCCGCATCTGATGAAGAAAAAGTCTCCGCATCTGATGAAGAAAAAGTCTCCGCATCTGATGAAGAGAAAGGCTCCGGATCTGATATGGAAAAAGGTTCTGTATCTAGCAAAGAAAAGAATCCTGCTTCTGAGAAAGAAAAAGATTTAGTTTCTGATATAGAAAAAGACTCTGCTTCTGAAAAAGAAAACGATTCTGGTTCTGATATAGAAAAAGACTCTGCTTCTGATAAGGAAAAAGGCTCTGGTTCAGATAATGAAAAAGAATCGGCTTCTGATAAGGAAAAAGACTCTGGTTCAGATAATGAAAAAGAATCGGCTTCTGATAAGGAAAAAGACTCTGGTTCTGATAATGAAAAGGTATCTGCTTCTGATAATGAAACAGATACCAAATTGAAAAAAATAAAAATATCTAAATCTGAGAAGAAAAAAATGTCCGGGCCAAAGAAGAAAACGCATTCCGAATCAGATAACGACGAGAAGAAAATAAAGAGTTCCATTTCAGAAGAAGGAAACAATAGTGATTCCGGTTCGGAAAATGAGAAAATGGACATTTCAGAATCAGAAAATGAAAAAGCTTCAAAATCTAAAAAAGATGGCAACAATAAAAGCAAACGCGCCAATTCAGATAGTGATAGTGATTTTCTGACTAAAAAGACGAAAATCCGAAAGAAACGTAACCATTCTCCGAATTCATCCGATTCAGATAAGGCGAGTAAGTCAAAGTCTAGTAAAAAGCCAAATAAACGAAAAAGAATCAAAACGCCCAGTAATAGTGATTCGAGTAACAGTGATAAAGAATCGAATAATCAGAAAAGGAAAAATATAAGGAAACTTATAAAGAAAAAAGATCTCGAAGATCAAACAAAGAAGGCCGCAAGAGAGGAAATGGAAAGAAAGAGACGTATTGAGGAGCGACAGAAACTGGTAAGGAAGACAACAATTGATAAATAAAATTTTTATTATAGTGATTTTAAATTAAGTAATTTTCAATTATGCTCTTTTCAATTTATATTATTCATTTTGTTTCTCTATTTAAAAGTACAATCGAATATATGAAAAACCGGAAAGCGTTGAATTAACAAATCTTGTCTTGGATTTCGATGAAGAAACCAAAGAAGAATTATTGCAAGTCGATAAAGGCCTCTTGAAACATTTGAAACCTCATCAGGCCACTGGTATTAAATTTATGTGGGATGCTTGCTTTGAAACATTAAAAGATGCGACCACAAAAGCTGGTTCAGGCTGTATTTTGGCTCATTGCATGGGCTTGGGTAAAACACTGCAAGTAATCGCATTAGCCCATACGCTTATAGTGAATACAGAAAAAACACAAGTTGAAAAAGTACTCGTTATAACTCCTCTAAGTACAGTATCAAACTGGAAAAGGGAATTTCATTTATGGACAAAGTCTTGTAAAAATAAACAAATCGAAGTTTACGATATGTCACTGTAAGTAAATAGAATTTTTATAAAATAAATTGTATCTTACTATTAATTCAGAACATCTGATTTAAAAAAAAAATCAAAACCGAAACATCAAATTTGTAATTCATATTAGAAAAACGATTATTTTTAAATTAATTGTTTGCATTTATCTGACAAAATTTATTCATTTAATTTTTGCACATGTAATAGATTATTGTTATGTTATTTGAATACTAAAATCCTATAGTTTTATAGTTGTTATTGTCAATAATAAATTTCAATTGTGAATAATAATTATAGGTGGCGCGACAACAACACGAGAGTACAGAAGCTTAGAGAATGGCATGAAGAAGGCGGTGTATGTATAATGGGATATGATATGTATCGTATTCTTGCGAACCAATCCTCTGCACGTCTAAAGAAAAAAATGAAAGAATCACTACAAAAAAGTTTAGTTGATCCAGGACCTGATCTAGTTGTTTGTGATGAGGGACATCTGTTAAAAAATGAAAAGACGAGTCTTAGTAAAGCCGTAAGTCAAATGAAAACTCAAAGGCGTATTGTGCTAACAGGAACACCTCTACAGAATAATCTAAAAGAGTGTAAGTTTTCTATTTTTAGATCATGTTTGTTCTAACATTTTTATATGTCCAATATTTTGTTTATTTTCCTTTTTTTTAGATTACTGTATGATTCAATTTGTTAAACCGAATCTGCTTGGCACATACAAAGAGTATATGAATCGTTTTGTTAATCCCATCACAAATGGTCAGTACACGGATTCAACACAAAGAGACATTCAATTAATGAAAAATCGATCTCATGTATTACATAAATTGCTCGAGGGTTGTATACAACGACGTGACTATTCAGTATTAGCACCATATCTCCCAACAAAACACGAATACGTCGTATTCCTTTCGCTGTCCGATCTGCAAAAGAAATTATACGAATTTTATATGCAGACGCAAAAAGAAATCGCTAACGCTATGGGCACCAAGGGAGCCGTACTATTTCAAGATTTCCAAAATCTGCGACGTATATGGACTCATCCAATGACCCTTAGAGTGAATAGTGATCATGCAATCAAACGGAAGGTAATTATTTTGGATATTTTTGTTTTATTAAAAAACGTTTTCCACTAATATGAAAACACAAAATCCACAAATTAAAAACAATGATCAATTTATAGTTGGCTAAAGAGTTGTATAACGATTCGGACGATTCAATAAATGATTTTATTGATGACAATGAATCGACAACTACCACCGAATCGGAAGCAGAATCAGAAAGCGATACTTCTGGCAAAAGTAGAGATGATATTCCACTTAAACCCAAAAGAGGAACACGCCGAACGCGACAAAATGCCGCATCAAGTACGTATAAAATTATTTTTATGTTTCATTGAATATTCTATGAACGAATTTTATGTTTAGATGAGGAAGAATCTGAACCAGAACCTGAAAGAAAAGATGATCCTTCGGAATGGTGGAAGCCTCTTGTTCCCGCTGATGAACTATACAATATTAATCATTCCTACAAACTTTTACTATTAATGCAGATTGTCGAAGACAGTGAATCCATTGGTGATAAAGTTCTGCTATTTTCGCAGTCTCTTCAATCGCTTGATGTTATTGAGCATTTCCTATCACTTATCGCTAGAAAGACTGATGGTGAAGAATTTGAAGGCAACGTTAATGATTTCACAGGTATTTGAGCACTTAAGTTGATGACTTATTCAAAATTTCATATGAATCAACATATAATCGTTGATTATTTTTTCAAAAATAAACTCATTATTTGTTAATATGTTTATAATTTCATATTAAGGTACCTGGATACAAGGTGTAGACTATTTTCGACTCGATGGATCGACGAATGTGGAAGCTAGAGATCAAATGGTTAAAGTATTTAATGATGAGACAAATCATCGGGCTCGATTGTTTTTAATTTCAACCCGTGCTGGTGGCCTAGGTATTAATTTAGTAGCTGCTAATCGAGTTGTTATTTTTGATGTTTCTTGGAATCCATCACATGATACACAAAGTATATTCCGAATATATCGGTTTGGTCAGAAGAAGCCGTGTTACATATACCGGTTTATTGCTTTAGTAAGTTTAGACATACAGTAAATTTTAAATTCGATTTAAGGCTTTGACATCTATTATCAATTATTTATTCGTGAATTTGAATGGATAATCCTTTTTTTGCAGGGAACAATGGAAGAGAAAGTTTATGACAGGCAAGTTGCGAAACAAGCGACAGCAAAACGTGTTATAGACGAGCAACAAATCGGAAGGCATTATAATCAAAGTGATTTACTCGAACTGTATACGTACGAATTGACACCGAAAGACCCACGGCCAATACCTGCTCTACCGAAGGACAGACTTTTTGCCGATTTATTAGCAAAATATGAGAAGGTATTCACTATGAAAATAAATAGGCAAAGTCTGGCATTTCTACATAAAGATTTATTTTAGGTAATTTATAAATATCATGAGCATGATTCTCTGCTGGAAAATGAAGAAAGTGAAATTCTGAACGAAGATGAGCGGAAAGCAGCGTGGGCTGAATACGAAGCCGAAAAGAATCGTCCACTAACTATGCAGTATGCTCGTCCACAATATGGACAATTTAATAATGGTCCAGTGACATCAAGTAAAATGTACGGTTTGCGTATTGACGTTCTCCTCAAACTTCTTAACATGAAGATAAATAAGGACTACCCACATATGACGGAAGCACAAAGTATTCAAATGGTTCCTATTATGCTACAACAATTGCATGCAGAAATGAACATTGGCAACACGACCGTAAGTATAAACTTTCTTATGTTTTCTATTTGTTTTTCTCTCCTGTTATAAATTGTTATCATTTAATAATCAATGAATTTCAATATTTACTAATTGTTTATAGCTTTTCAATGAGCTTATTGATTTGTTTTCTGCATTGGAACATCCGCAAGCATTTTATGCGAATCAAATGATGCCGCAACAGTATGTCAATGTTAATACACAAGGTAATCCTTCCAATCTTCGACTTAATCCATTCGCTTATGCGAATCCAACACAACCACAAGTAAGTTATACATTTGCTTATTGCTCATCAAATTTTTATCAATTCATCTAAATTATTCCCCATTATTACTTATAGATCCAACCAACGCCACAGCCAACCGACGCTCCACAAGAATACTTTCAAATTGAATAATTTTTTTAAAAAAATATCAAAATTGCGTTATCAAATAACGCAAGTTTCGAATTTTACACACGAATGAAGCTTTTTTTTTTAAATATTCATTTTATTGTCTTATATATTCTACTTAACTTTAAGCAAATGAAATAAGCTTAGAAAAAAATGAACTTCAGTGTTTATAATTATTGTTTATTGCTTTATATTTTTGTTTTAAAATAAGAAAATTATAAAAAAACAAAAAAAAATAACGCAAACTTAAGAAAGAATTTAGTAATTATATTCTTGAAGTTGTGATGTCATTAAAATAAAACAATAAAACGTAAAAAATAATTAATCAATTCATCTAAATTATTTTTTTTTATAAATGTTATGTGATAGATGAAAAGAAAATGTTTGTAAAAGAATTATTTTTATTTTACTATAGCTCTTGCCTTTGTCAAGATTTGTTTTATTTGTATACATTTTTTTTATATTTGCTAAAGAAAACAGTGCATCTTATTTCAATTATTAAAATTTAATGAAAATATTGTTTACAAAGATAAACAAAAACTTTCTAATGAAAAATTATAGAATGTTAGCAAAAGAGGAGGAGACTTCTCACATTTACCATAAATTGTAAAGTGTTATCTGAACAAGAAAATAAATTATTACACTTACTTGTAAACTAAAATTTGGATAAAAAATTATAAATAAAATTGTATTTTGTTTAATTGTTAGCCACATCAGCTAAAGTATGAATTATAATTATACTGTGGCGTTGATTTATTTCTCTTCTAATATTACTGTTCCAATAATGAATGAATATATCAAATATTCAAAATATAATAAGCACAATTACTATTTATTATATAATTTGTCTTCTGTGTTATATCAGAATATCTAGAATATTATTATTATTACTATTATTTATATTATTATTATTTACTTACTTTCAAGATATTTTATCTTTCTTCAAAACAAATATGTAATATTTTAATTTGCTTATTTTTCTTTTGTCTCGATCGTATAGTATTTTATTTATCAATTCATATACATTTGTATAATGTTTAGATTTAAGTACAAATTAAAGTAAAAACAAAAATATTTAAAAGAAGTAAATAAAACTCATATACAATTAGAAACAATCATGTATGTATATATTCTTAACTTTATATTAGTTGATAAAACTATGTTGTTACAATAATAAAAAAATATTCATTTTAACAACATATTTTTATTATGACATTTACCTTATTTTTATTAGCGTTATGATTATATGAACTATATTTTAATTTGAGTTGTTCTGCAGAAGTTGTATTATTTTCCACGGCATTTGCGTTAACAAAATAAAACCCTTAATATTTATTTAAAAAGCAAAAATAACAGCAAAGGCAGAAACAAATGCTTTAAACAGAAGAATATCTAGGGTTTACAATTAAAAATTGAATAAATTACTTATTTTACAAATCATACAAAAATGAAATCTGAAAATATCAAGCATAATCTATGCGCTATAGCAGATATTTGTACTGAAATGTAAATTATCGTTATATTAAAAATTAATAAAACAGGGAAAATTTTCAATTTTGTTTGTTTTTATATTTTTTTAACATTCGTATTTATATTTATTTTCTATAAAAGGTACCATTATATATACAATTTTCTTTATCAAAAACAAAAATACGGTATGAAAAAGAAATTTTATGCGTTAAATTCTATAAAAAAAACTGAATGTGACTAAAGATTCGGTTTGGTAAGTTTTTGAACAGAAAAATAGAATATGAATAAATAAATGATTAGATTACAATCAACAGAGAGAAAACGATGTATAGTATCGACAAAGAGAAAAACGAACGATATAATATCGATAAAAAAGAAGTATAAAAGAGACAGAGAAAAAGAAAGAACGGTATAAAGACAAAATGAAGCGCAGATAAATAAAAAATTATGCAAAATTACAATGATATTTTGATTATACTATTGATAATTTAAATAATTGATCGGACTGAATTGGAACGTGAGTTTATAATCATGAATAATTTGTTGGTAAATGTGACTAGACGAGATTTGGATGAGTGAGTATGTGCGTATGTATTAAACCAACAGGTACATTTATAAGAATTAGTAGACGATAAAAATTGAGAAGTGCTCTTTCTTTCTATTTTTTTTTGTCATTCTTTTTCCATTACAAAATGTTTCAATATCTAAGGTTCCGATATAAAAGTAAATGTAGAATATGATTCAATTGTTTGCAATATTATAAATCGATAAAGCAAATGTGAAATAGTAAATGAAAAAAAACATCTGCTTCCAAACAAACATTAGCATCTGTAATCTCTAAAATGTCTATGAGTATTGTTTCTTATATATGTAGTAGTAAAGAAACGGAATTTATAAAAACATGCTAATTCAAATTAAGAAGTTTAGAACATTTTTGGGCAGTTTTTTCCAAATTGTATTTAAATATGGACGATATAAACCAATTTAATATATTTTTTGCTCTCTTCTTTGACTATTATTTATTCACTTTTGCAACAAAAAAAAAGTAATTTACTTTTAAAGAAGCATTAAATCTAAATGGCTTTCCAAAACAAATATAAATATATGATTTGTGAGAATCATTGATTTTAAATCCTAAATTTTTTTGCATATATCTACCATACAAAAGTAATGTATATTTTATGAAATACTGTAAATTTTCTATTCAAAATAACTTTACCAGTTATCCGTTTCTTTGTACTAAAATCCTAACCTAATTCCACTTTTTTTTATAAAAAAATTAACATTATTAACTATCTACTAGTGATAGAACTTATGTTTAGTTATAAAATCTTGCAGCTAAAAAAATATTTTTAAGAAACAAAATATCTTAATACAAAAAACTATTGTATGCAAAAACAAATCATATAAAATTCATGCATGTTTTTTTTTTCAATAGGAAATTTTTTTTACATAAGAAAAAGAAAATGCGATTAATTTGTTTATTTTTTTGTTCCTAAAGAAGGAAAGAAATTAATTATTATTCATGTCTTAAAAAGATTTATAATAAATTCAAAGAAGAAAAAATATTAAAAAGCATATAAAAAAACTAAAATAAAAATAAAATCCAAATAAAAGAAGACAAAAATTATGAAATGTAAAATTGAATAAATAATTTTAAATATTTATAATATTATATATGTATGTATGTGTATGTATGTAAATGCATTTAAATACATAATAAAGAAATATCAACAAAAAATTAAATTAAATAAAAAAAAATTAAAACAATGTTAAAGAAAGAAGTGCATACACAAATGTTATGTTAGTAAAAAAAACAGAGAAAACGAAAAAAAATTAAAAATATATTCTTCAGATTTTATGAGAAAAATATACACACATACAGGAAAAGAACTGATTCGAAATTTATAGTGAGTAAAATTGAAAATCGTCAAAATTTAAATAAAACAAAATTAATAAAAATAAATTAAAAGAATTTATGCAGTTTATTTTAATTTCATTTTTTTTTTAAATTGTAATTTTACATTTTCATTCTTGTTTTCACTTTGGCAATAATTTTAATACATAAATGTATTTACCGTTATAATAATCGAAAAATATTTGTCGATAACTAAAAATAAATACTTTTAGGTATGTTTCAACCATTCTTAGTCCCATATTGTACAATATATTACTAATTATTCTATTATGGCCTCTTTTAATTTTCAAGGCAGCATGACTTCTATCAAAAACTGGTTTAAAGAAAAAAGTAAACGTTAATTGATGTTTTTGATCAAAATTCATTTTTTGGACTTGAATATTTTAAAATAATGTTGTCAATATTTGGCCATGTTTTCATAACATTGTTGCTTGGTTGGACTTTAACGCATCGATAAAGCAAAGTATGTAGCTATTTTGTATTAGTTTGCGGTAGTTATATTAAGTTTTGGGACTTTTATGTCAGAAATTGTCTTTTCGAACCCGGAATATTTTGGAACGTATTGTATAGAAATGTCACATACTCGTACTTTACACCTTTTTCTTTGTGATTCCACTGTGAACGCACGTAAAATTATTGTTTGCACTACCTAAAGCAAAAGAACAGTCTTTTTTCGGTAAAATGTCGACTCGAACAAAAAGCATATTCATTTGATAGAAGCGTCGAGTGGTTGAAGTTTTTTCAGCTGGTAGTTATGATGAATAAAGTTGAACCCGAAATTGAAAATGAATCATTTAAGGTCGATGGAGACGAAGATTCGATTGGAAGTGATAGCGAACATGAAGGATTACCTGTGGATTCAATTCCGGATATCGATTCACTTATCGTTTCTGAAGATAATACGGTAACAGTTTTTACCGTTGAATCTTTCTAATAAGGTTATTTATTAATTGTCTCGGAAATTACTCGAGAAGACTTTAACTATGGTTGGCACGCTACGAAAAAATAAAAGAAGCATTCTCTCGAAACTTTTGTTGGAGAAAAAGTATATAGTATTTCGATCTACGTTTTGATTTACTGAAACCATAACATTGGTCAACAAGAAAAATAAGTGAACCATTGATAATGTCGATAAAATCCTTTTCGCATTCATTTCGAAACGAAAAAGAATTCGTTGGCCAGTGTGCGTTTTGGCCAACATAGTCGATATTTGTGCGTTGCATGCTTTCATCATCTACGATTATTTAGACTTCGATTCGAGTTATCAAGTTTCAAGAGGAAAACAAAGCCGTAAGAAATTTCTCCATGACCTTGGTCTCGAATTGACCAGGGAATATATGTTCAGCAGATAAAGAGAGCCTCGACATGCATCTTCACCTTTGCTTCGGTAAACGCTACTTGTTCACATCCACGCCAACAATGAGAGACGACGAAGGTGAAGAGGCAGTCGCACCTACCAAGTGGTCAAGATTTGTTCTACCAAAAATATGTGTTTGACCGAAAAAACTAAATACTAATTGATCTGTTGTGTGTGTCGAAGGTTTCAAAAACCACTAAGTAATCCTAATCATTCTTAATTTTTATTTATTTGTAATTTAAAAAAATATATATATTTCATCGAAAAATAGCAATTTTTCTATGGATTTCCATACAAAATATGTGGAGGCTGAAAAAGATCCACCACCGTAAGATTAGTTGAAATTTTTTAACATAGATCTATACGGTTAATACGATATCGGTGTTTGAACCATTGAATTTATGCAAAAATTTGTATTTTTTATATAATTTGGCGATAGAGAAAATAATCTATAATTCCGATGTTAGAATTAGAATTATCATACACCAATAATATTGACAATTCGTGACCAATCAACAGAAAAATATTAAGAAGCTAAATATGAACGATGATAAGAGCGTTGTGTCAGCAGTCTAGATTATTTGATTAAAATTTTATATTTTAGAATCTGTACTGAAATATAAATTTTGAAGTACCACAATAATGGCGACAGCTAGTATTTTTCTAGTTGGATTCGTACCCAACACTAAATAGAGACGTCCCAGTGTCGGTAAATGGAAATTCCTCGCAGGAAGGAATGGTAATTTGCAATATTTGAGCGTTATGCGATTGATCGATTTTTAATGAAATTAACTGAAAATTAAATTTTCAAAAATCAAGATACTAATATATTTCTGCGAATGCGGGAGATTTGCACTAAATATAGCACCTGAATACATAGTAGTTGTTTACTTCGATGGAGTAATTGCACCAACTAGATTATTAAAAATATTGTTACGATCATACACATATGTAAATTCAATGGATAGAGTAAAATACTATTTCTGTTTATTTAGAATTTCCTTTATCGAACTTAGTTATTTTGCACAAATAGTTCACAAGTGTTTGTTTGCTTAGGACGCTCGAATCCTAGTTGAATCTTCTCACTGGTTTTGCACTTCACAACGTACGAGGTCTGTTCAAAAAGTATCGCGATTTTCAATTTTTTCTGGCGTTATGTTGGTACTCATGTCTCTTACTTATGTCGACAAGTTCGGCCATTTTGAATGTTCACTTAATTTTTGACAGCTGATTTGCTTGCACGTGTTTTGGCTCATCTCCGATTTTTGCCCATTCCAAAAAATTGATCAAAGAATCTGTATCAAATTTTGTGTGAAAAACAAAATTAATTGCGCGGACACATTCCGAATGTTGACTGTGGCATATGGTGAATCTACCTTGGACCGAAGCAACGTTTATCAGTGGTACAAAATGTTCTCAGAGGTCCGAAAAGATGTGAACGACGAAAAGCGTGCCGGACGCCCGAGCACGTCAACAACAGACGAAAACATTGATGAAGTGAAGAAAATAGTATTGGCCAATCGTCGAATCACCGTTAGAGAAGTTGCTGAGGACTTAAACATATCGATTGGCTCGTGCCATTCGATTTTTACCAATGATTTGTCGTGAGACGGGTCGCCGCGAAATTCGTACCAAAATTGCTCAATTTCGACCAAAAACAACATCGCATTAACATTGCTAAGGAGCTGTTGGACTCTGTCCTCGACGACTCAAATATGCTCCAGAGGGTCATAACTGGTAACGAATCATGGGTTTATGGTTATGACGTGGAAACCAAAGCTCAATTATTCCAATGGCAGCTGCCGTACGAGCCAAAACCGAAAAAAGCTCGCCAAGTTCGGTCGAATGTGAAGGTTTTGCTTACAGTTTTCTTTGATTGCAGGGGCGTGATGCATCATAAGTTTTTGCCAACGGGTCAATAAGGAATATTACCTGCAAGTTATGCCCAAGTTGCGGAAAGCAATCCGCCAGAAACGCCCGGATTTGTGGAAGAACAAAAATTGGTTTTTGCACCATGATAACGAATTTTTGGCCAAAAACAACACACTAATAACGCCGCAGCCATCGTATTCCCCAGATCTGGCCCCCTTTGACTTTTTCTTGTTCCGGAAACAGATTCTTTGATCCATTTTTTGGAATGGGCAAAAATCGAAGACGAGCCAAAACACGTGCAAGCAAAGCAGCTGTCAAAAATTAACTGAACATTCAAAATTGCCGAACTTGGCGGCATAAGTGAGAGACATGAGTACCAAAATAACACCATAAAAAAATCGAAAATCCGTAACCCGCGGAAATTCAAAATTCGTGATACTTTTTCAACAGACCTCGTATAACCAAGATTATTTATTTAAATTACTTTTGCTTTCAATGCGGTATTCTTATTATATAGAAAGATTCCAAGCAACTTCCGTGTCATTAGAAAAAGTAAACATCATAACAGATGGAACAGAAGAACTATACTCAAAAACTTTATAAGGATAAAAGAAATAATGATGGAAAATATTTAACAGCAAACTCGAAAATTATTTTTCCTTAAATAATTTGCAGTTAAGTATTATTTTAAATATTATTTGACACATAAAAATGGAAATGTATTGGTTTGTAAAAAATTCTTTCTAGATACTTTCAACATCTCCGAAGGACGACTGGTTCCTGCTCTTAGATGATATATTCCTGGAGAAGATTTGCATCGAAAATCTAAAAATTTAAGAAGAAAACCTGAAGGATCTCTCATATTGCTGTCAAATAGCACATTCAAGGCTATAACATGGTCAACAAAACCTTTAGAAGAATTTGTTTAAAAAAAAAACAATAAATATAGACCAAAAAGGAAATTAACAGGCTAAAATTCAATAGAAAAGATTTCGCAATAATATTCCCTATAAAATGTTTTATAAACAAACTTTTGATGTAAAAGAGAAATTTCTAACTTTGGATTTGCTACCAAAAAGAGGACAACCAAGACGTTATTCACAAATTGAAGTAGATCCTTTTCAATGGCAAAATATAAAGATACGATAGATTTGCTTTAGTTTATATTCCCAATGAACTTTAGTTGTTTTAAAAATTTGAAACAAATACTATTTCCGAGGACTTTTAAGGGAGACGATTAAATTGAACAGATTTACTTTTATATAAAATACGTTATGATTTTTTTTGTATTTTATGAATATTAAATGAAATTTTTTTCTCTCGAATAAACCTTTATATGAAATTCATCAATTTTCCTAAGTTACTATCCTTCAAACAACATTTCAGTAAAACACATCGGACGAAATTAATATAAGTCAGTAATTTTTCTAAATTACAATATTTATTTTGAAAGTGGCATAAGTCATTTTACCATAATGAAAAATGGTGATTTTTCAATCACAATATGAAATTATTTATACTGAGATAAATATAAGTATCCTGTCTGACATGGCAGATATAAGAAAAATATTCTTTTTGAAAAGACCTATATTTTCTTATACTTTTATTCAATTTAGCTGTTATGATCATCATCATGTATATAAAGAGTTTTCGAATAAGAGTGATATGATTTCTTTTTAAAAAAAAAAGACACTAGTTATTAAGAAAATTCAAATGTTTTTTATTTAATGTGAAGTACAATCGATACAATTAAGTTCTGAATAAAATGTCATTCAAATGACCTCCACGACTTCTTTTGCAGGAACGAATTCGATGAATCCAACTTTCGAGCACTTTTTCTACTTAATCAAGTCATAACATATGTCATGAATAGCACGTTCAATATTGACTTCTAAAGCTTGAAGAGAGTCTGGTTTATTGCTAAAAACCAATGATTTCAAATACCCCCCACAAGAAATAGTCTAATGGTGTTAAATCACAACTTCTTGGAGGCCATTCAATATCACAATTTCTTGAAATTATCGAATCTCCAAATTTTTCTCGCAATAATTCGGTTGATGCACGTGCTGTGTGGCACGTAGCCCCGTCTTGTTGGAACCAGATGTTGTCAAGATCAACTTCTTCCAATTTCGGCCATAAAAAGTTGGTTATCATCGATCTATATCGCTCTCCATTGACAGTTACGGTATTACCAGCTTCATTTCAAAAGAAGTACGGGCCCCGTTGATTCCACCAGACCAAAACCCACACCAAACTGTCAATATATTTGGACTATTGAGTTGGTTCTTTAGTCCAAATATATGCCCCAACTGAAGTTACCCAGAAAGACCTAAAAGATGAATTTTACAATAAACATAACCAAATTACGCCTAATCTAAGTAAAACAACTGTGTTAATGGGAGACTTTAACAGCCAAATTGGAAAGAGAAACAAGAACGAGGATAATATACTCGGACCTTACCCTACTGGAAAAAGGAATGATAATGGACAAAGACTGATAAATTTTGCATTAACATAGAAAATAACCTACACATCATGAACAGCTACTACAATAGAAAATGGACATGGGTGTCACCAGATGGGAAGACAAGAAATGAAATAGATTATATCCTCACCAACAAACCTAAAATATTTTCGAATATTGATGTTGTCCATCAACTCAACTACAGCACAGATCACAGAATGCTTAGAGGACAAATGTATACATTAGAGCCAAAAATACCGAGGAAAATTATTCATAGTAGCAAAAAACCATTACCTCTCCCAATTGTAAGCGATATTCTAGAATCATTGAAATGTAATTTGAAAGCAAAAAACAATGCCAAATATGTTCAGGAGAAATATGACGCTCTTGAAAACGAACTAAAGAAAGTAGAAAACGAATCTAAAATAAATAACAAAATTAAGGACAATATAGGTCCAGAGGCAAGAAGTTTACTTATGCAGAGGAAGTCCATATTTAAAGACAGAAAAAAACAACAAGAAGAAGATCGAAATTGTAAGTAAAGAAATAAATCTACAAATCAGGAAATATAGACACATCCTTAAATCTTATCTCTCAGACCGATATTTTCAGGTAGCTGAAAATATTGAGTACTCTGACATTTATCCAATTTCCGCCGGTGTCCCTCAAGGAAGTATCCTAGGTCCTATCCTATATAACATTTATACCCATGACATTACTTGCCACAACAACATCCTAACCGCAACATATGCTGACGATACAGCCATCCTGACACATCACAAAGATCCTTCCACAGCCATTAGTATCCTACAGAACCATATCCACTCCTTAGAAACTTGGTTCAAAAGGTGGAGAGTGAAGGTAAATGAGCAAAAATCTGCTCATGTAACTTTCACAATCTGCCGAGAACAAATTCCCGACATAACCCTAAACGGCAGTATTATTCCACAAAAAAATAGCATACGTTACCTTGGACTTATATTCGACAAACGGTTAACCTGGAACCTTCATACGAAAACTAAAAGACGTGAACTTAGCGGACGATACAAACAATTATTACGTCTCCTAGACAGCAAATCAAAACTTACAACAACAAGTAAACTATTACTATACAATACGGTTCTGAAACCAATATGGACATATGGTCTAGAACTTTGAGGTTCGACTAAGCATTCCAACTCCCTTCCAATCCAATCCCTACAATCCCGAATCCTTCGTAAAATTGTCAATGCCCCCTTTTATGTGCGAAACACTGTTATCCACCGTGACCTAAATGTTCCATTTGTTCGTGAACTATGCATCTCCCGATATAAAAAATTCCATTCGCATCTATCTTTCCACCCTAATCCTTTAGGAAGGGAACTTTTCACTCCCACCCTTCCAGTATACACCCATCGACGTTTATAACGGCGATGGTCGAGAGATTCTCTAAAATTATAAAATAAAATTACCCTGTTCTAGAGGTAACATCGATGGGTGTTTTCCTCCACATGTCTTCATGTCCTTGTATATTCCCGTAAAAAATCTGCTTGTTACTAGCATAAGTAGTTGTAGATATCATTTAAAAAGAAAAGGAAATATAGACAAGAAAAAAGGAATCATATAATATATGATTATATAGAAAAAACAGGAGGAGTTAGGATAGCATTAAAAGAGCTTCGAGAAAGTACAAACTGGATAGACAATATTACACACCAGAAAAATAAGAAAAAGAAGACCGATAGAATCGAAATATTAGACATAGCCGTTGTCGTATAGCTCACGGATTACTACCGTGAGCTATACGACAACGACAAAACACCAGACGAAATCCACCAGCTAACTGAAAACGATACGAATAATAACGAAGAAATTTCAAGTATACTGAAAGAAAAAGTATAAAAAGCTATTAAATCTCAAAAAAGAGGTAAAGCACCGGGAGAAGATGGCATATCTAACGAATTTATGATAGGAACATCTGATATTATAGTAGACAGATTTATTTAACCAAATTTTTGAGACAGAATGTATACCTCATCAGTGGACCACGTCAACTATAATACTACTACATAAAAAGGGAAATAAAGACAACATAACTAACTACAGACCCATCAGCCTTATGTCGAACGTACGAGTATATAAAATCTTTTCCAAAATACTGTTGAATCGTTTAACAAAGACTTTGGATGAAAACCAACCCAGAGAGCAAGCAGGCTTTCGCAAGGAATTTTCAACAATCGACCACATACACACCATAAAACAAGTTATCCAGAAATGTACAGAATATTGTATCAATTACTATTTGGCGTTTGTAGACTATAATAAAGCTTTTGACTCATTAAAACATACAAAAATATGGAAAGCGCTTACAACACAAGGGGTTGAAAACAAGTACATACAAATTGTTAAAAATATATACAAGAACATGAAAGCGAAAATAAGATCAGAAAGAGTAGGTGTATACTTCCCTATAAAAAGAGGAGTCCGACAGGGAGACCCACTATCACCCAAACTTTTCTCGGCGGTGCTTGAATATATATTTAGACATCTCGAATGGAGTCAATATGGACTAAACATTAACGGAATGCAACTAAACCATTTAAGATTTGCAGACGATCTAATTCTATTCTCTGAAGACCCGAGAAGCCTGCAAGCAATGCTTGAACAGTTGGTGTACGAAAGTGATAAAGTCGGACTGTCTATTAATAATACAAAAAAAATAAAGTAATGACTTATTCCGACAAAATCACCATTACAGTCAACAGCAACAAAATAGAGTACGTCGATGAATATCCATACCTAGGACCGATAATATCACCAAAAGACCTTCCAACCAAAGAAATAAACAACAGAGTACAATTAGCATGGAAAAGATACTAGTCTCTTAAAGAAATTGTCAAAAACCCGCAGGTACCACTTAAAGCTAAGAAAAAAATATTTGATTCCTGTATTCTACCTATCATGACATACGGATGTCAAACTTGGAGTCTAACAAAAAAAAATTTACACAAACTAGAAACCTGTCAACACAGCATGGGGCGAAGCTTAGATTAAAGAATACCTTCTTTAATCTAAGGAGCGAAGTATGCTCAAAGTCAAGTTAAGAGACAAAGTAAAACTAGGAACATTACGTAACCAAACTAAAATTAACGATGTAACATACTGCATAAAAAAATTAAAATGGAGTTGGGCAGGTCATATGATGAGGAGTAAATAAGAAAAATGGGCTAAGGATGCAACCGCATGGTGTCCAAGACAAAATAAAAGAAAGAAAGGAAGGCAGCATCTGAGATGGGAGGACGATATTCGGAAAATACCCGGTGCTACTTGGAAGAGGACAACTCATAACTGGAAAGTGTGGCAAGCTCTAGGGGAGGCCTTGCGGAAACGCAAGACAATCTCAAAACCGGTGTCAATTAACATAAGCGATAGTAACTTTCTTCTAAGATTGTTTAATTAATGCTATTATTATTATTATTATTATTATTATTATTAATGGGTGTTCATGAATAATTTGTGGATTTTCTTCGCACCAGAATCGACAGTTTTGTTTATTTACTGCACCACTCAGATGAAAGTGAGCCAAATCGGAGAAGATAATTTTCTTAAAAAAATCGTTATCGTTTTCAAGTTATTTTGATAATAAAATTAAATAATTTGTAAACGTTGTTTTTACATATATATCTCCATGATGAAATTGTAAACATTACTGAATACAATAAAAAAATGGCAGATCATAACATATTACAAATGGCCGAAACGTCACTTAGAAATCATATCACTTTTATTGGAAAACCCAATACATAAATAAATCTATGTAAATGTTCAAATAAAACCTAAAAAAAAAAAAGATTATTTTTGATTTCCCACTTTTAGTTTAAAACATTTATTTATTTTAATTCAATTCAAATCAGGCTTATTATCTAAAATATTGTAGAATCGATTTGCAATTTCTTTGCAATAAATTTTCGTTTAAATTCTACAATACATTAAAAATGGTTTTGCTTTTTATTTAGTTTTTTTTTTTTTTTTTTTTTTTTTAATTTGTTTTGGAAATTGCACTACACATGTTTTCTTTATTATTAAATTTTATTTAAATTTTAATTAATTAAATTATTGATTTATTCATTTATTTATATATATATATATTTTTTTTTATAAATATTATTAAGAAGAATCGTTTTTTTGATGCTTTTGTTCTTTTTTAATAAGTGAATTTATTAATTTTAATTAATCAAACATGAATCATTTATTGTTTTTTCTCTTTCTCTCTATATAAATATATATATATATATATATATATATATATATGTGTTAGTTTATATATGCATTTATATGCGTACATATATATGCAAGTACGAATAAGAAGTACATGCCATCTTATATGAATGTATGCTTGTATATGTTCTTAAGTATATATGTACATATGTATTTATAGAATTTAATTAATATAATTTCTTATATATATATGTACGTATGTATGTAATTTAAGTATAAATTGGAAAATGTTGATATTTTTTTAAAGTGAAAAAAAAACAAAAACAAAAAACAAATAGAGCATATTATTTTTTTGTTCTTCTTTTCTTTTTTTTTCTTTTTTTTTGAATTTGTTTTTGATATACGATTCTATATGGTATGCATTTATTAATGTCTCTATGTATGTAAAAGTATATTTTTATCGTACGTACAAATTGAGATACAAGAAAAATGTCTTCTTTTTTTCTTCTTCTTCTTCGATTAAAATTGATAAAGAATCAATTAATTTAGTATTAATTAATATGATCAATCGATACGATGATTTTTATTTTTTATTTTTTTATAAATATATATTATATAAACAGAGGACAAAAAATAGATTATAGGAAAAAAACATATCTTTCAAATGTTTCTTGATTTTTTGTTTGTTTCGTTTTTTTTCTTCTTTTTTTCTTTTTTTTGTAGATTTTTTTCTTTGCTTATATTTTTAAAATACATTTTAATTAGTACAACTACATTATATGTACGTATTGGAAAACTCGATTTAAGAGTTAATTAGTCTCATAATAATAAATTCTATCTAATATATAGTTATTTAGAAAAGAAAAGAAAAATCCGTCAATATTATTGAAATGCTGTTTTTTTTTTTTAATTTTATTTTTCCTTTTCACTAAGTATTTCTATCTTTGTCTCTCTCTTTCTCTCTTTCACTCAGTCGCCTACCACCAGCTACTATTATCCTATTTTTTCTATATTAATTGAAAATTGCATACGATACTTTTAATAAATAATGCACATTAAGCTATGAGATAATCTCCAATATTTATTTATATAGCATTGCAGGGGCGTAGTGCATCATGATTTGTTGCCACAGGGTAGAATGGTCAATAAGGAATATTACCTACAGGATAGTTACGTAACGAACGGTTTGCACAAATTAACTTTTTTCAAAAATTTACTAGATTTTGTTGTAATATTATGATATAATTTTTATAATATTATCGTGAATATAATTTTTTCTTTTTACTATTAATGCCCAATCAATAAGCTATGAAAATAGCTTATTAAAAAAAAAAAAAAAATTTTGTTTGTTTTGCTTTTTTTTTTGCTACTCCTTAAAAGTAAAAATAGATTAAACATTTTACAAATGCCAAGCCGATATTTTTTTTTTAAATTTTCATATTTACCATAAGAAATACATATGTTCGTACAATTAAATAATACAATACTCGTACCTCCTATGAATTCAATTCTCATAGTATAATTACCAATAATAATTATTTTTATAATTACAATTGCAAATCCGATAATTAAACTTATTTTTCAACAAATAATTTTACTAACTAATAAAATTCAATTTAAATCGTTTTACGAGTACAATTCTGCCGTTGGTGTTTGTTTGGTCGAAATAATTTTGTTCCTTATACAATATATGTAAGAAATTTTTCAATAACATAGTTTGATGTTATTTATACCACATTTTATTAAGTCATTTCACCGAAATTATTACAATAAGAAAAACAAATATGTTATTAGTTATATATTCAAAAAAAAACAGATATTTAAATTTTCGTTGGATTAATATGATTAGTTTATCAGTAAAAAAAAAATTAACTTTATGATAAAGTTTTCTCTTTCTATTTAATTAAAAATGATTATTAGTAAAATAGTTGGGATTATTGTAGGCCGAAAAAAAAAACATTTTATCACAGGCAATACGAGTATACACATAATATCATAGATATTGTAATAATCTTTTATTTTTTTTATTTTTAGAATAAAATGGTATCTACATCAAAACTATGTTATGTATAGAAAAATTTTTGATCGAAATAATTTTATATAGGGTTTTCCAATAAGAGTCATATGATTTCTAAGTGACGTTTCGGCCATTTGTAATATGTCATGATCTGTCTTTTTTTTTTCATTGTATTCAGTAATGTTTATAATTTCATCATAGAGAGATAGATATACGCAAGAACAACGTTTACAAATTATTCAATTTTATTATCAAAATAATCGTTCTCCAATTGCAACTTTTCGTGCGCTTTTGCCATCTGAGTGGTGCGTTAAATAAACAAAACTGTCGATTCTGGTGCGAAGAAAATCCACAAATTATTCATGAACACTCATTACATTCACCTAAATTGACAGTTTGGTGTGGTTTTTGGTCTGGTGGAATCATCGGGACCCGTACTTCTTTCGAAATGAAGCTGGTAACACCGTAACTGTCAATGGAGAGCGGTATAGATCGATGATAACCAACTTTTTATGGCCGAAATTGGAAGAAGTTGATCTTGACAACATCTGGTTCCAACAAGACGGGGCTACGTGCCACACAGCACATGCAACAACCGAATTATTGCGAGAAAAGTTTGGAGATTCGATAATTTCAAGAAATTGTGATATTGAATGGTCTCCAAGAAGTTGTGTATTTAACATTGGTCTTAAGCAATAAACCAGACTCTCTTCAAGCTTTAGAAGTCAATATTGAACGTGCTATTCATGACATACGACTTGATTTAGTAGAAAAAGTGCTCGAAAATTGGATTCATCGAATTCGTTCCTGCAAAAGAAGTCGTGGAGGCCACTGGAATGACATTTTATTCAGAACTTAATTGTATCGATTGTACTTCATATTAAATAAAAAACATTTGAGTTTCCTTAACAATTAGTATGTTTTTTTGTTGTTGAAAATAAATCATATTACTCTTTTTGGAAAACCCTATATATTTTGAGAATGTTTTATTAGTAAAAATTGTAAATCTAACTTTTACAGAAAAACAAAAAATTTATTCAATTTTTATAAAAAAACTCAATTTTTTTCAAATTCCACCCCCTACATACACGTATATAGATTTTTTTCCAAATGTTATTTCAGAATTTAGCATTTTCGTTCTTTGTTATCATTTATTCTCTCTTTTTGATTATTATAGAAAAATTTCGAAAAAAATAATAAAAAATTTATATTTCATCTATTAACAGAATATATACAGAGCCAAAAAACAAAAATGCAATTCATAGATTATTCTAGTTGGTTTTAAGAAAGGGTTGAAATAAAAATAAATCAATTATTATTTATTTCAGCGAAAAAGAATAGAAAATGAGAATGAGAATCTTGATTATTTGAAAGAGAGACGACTGAATAAAAATATTAGTACGAAAGAAAAAAAATAAAAAAGAAATCCCGAAAAATAGAAAATATTGACGGACTATCCTACTGTAAACGATTCATTACTGGTCGACCATTTTTGTTTGTTGTTTTTTTTTTCTCAATTGACAAGGTTAAGTACTTGGCCTTGCCAGTGGCACAATTAGTGGACCTTATTAATTACTGCATGTAAAAGGGCAGAGTGCTGCCATTGACGAATACGAGTACTGCCCTATGCACATAAATAATGTATCGTTTTACAAACCATTTTGAAATTTTTGTTCTCTTTTACACATATCTTAAATATAGTATATTATTATACTCGTATATAAAATTATTTTCGTTACTAAATAAAAGTAATATAATTTATAAAAGTAATTTTTTTTTCTTCATTTTAAATCAACTAAGAACTATTTTTATTTAATAAAATTTTAATTTTTTTTTTGACTAATTGAAAATCAATTAATTTATAATATTGATTAATTTATAATTTTTTTAAAAGAATAAATTTTGTCTATTCATATATTTTATCCAATTAATAATTAGTCTATATTATTTTATTCGTATTTATTGATTTATGCATTTTTAATTAATTAGTATTCTTTTTCGTTTAGTTTTTTTTTTTGTTGATTTTTTTTTATATTTTGGTTTAAATTATAGTATTAAGTAATTAAGTACAAAATTAATTAATTATTTTAACTAATTATTCAAATAATTTTACTAATTCATTTAATTTGTCTTTTTTTCTACAAGAACAGAAGAAAAAAAAAACAATAAATAATCATTAATAATAAATTAAAATAATAAAATACATTTCCCCCAATGATAATAAAGAAATCAATTGGAAAATCAAATTTAAATTTATTACAAAAACGCTAAATTACTATACGAAGAGATGTGAATCTAAGATATTTTGAACTAAATATTTATTATCAAACATTTTTTTCGTTTTTTTTTTTGTTTTTTTTTGTTTTTCATTTTGTTTTTGTTCAAAATCACTCACATTAACAAACTTATCTACTGAGCATAAATAGACTAATATAATAAAAATAGATTTATGTATGTATGTATATAAAATATGTATATCGATTGGATGAAAAATATATATAAAATAAATAAATAAATAAATAAATATGATAATTTTTCATTTATAAATGTATATTTTGAATTTTTCTAATTTTTTCCACGATCAAGTTTGATTATTGTTCATTAAAATTGCATTTGAATATAGGTAAGCGGCCATTTTAAATATACCATATTAGGCGTTTTCCTTTGGACCAATTTTGCCATTTTAAATATACCATATTAGGCGTTTTCCTTTCATCTACTCTACTTCGAACAAACGAGCACATTGAACTGGGAGTTGCTAAAGTGAAAATATGTTAGTTCGTTGGTTATGTTGAAGAGTCATATTTTTGTCAGTATTTTTTATGTGTAAATAAACTCAGTTTTTATTATTTATATGTGAGTAAACTCAGTATTGTTTCTGACTGTTTTGAGGTTATGTTTCTACTAGTGTTTAGAATTTGGCTTTTCTTTGGTCATCTACTCGCAGCTACCGACTACTAGCTAAATTGGTCCAAAGGAAAACGCCTATTATTGTTGATTATGTTCTCCTTTTAACAGATAGCTTGTAATTTATTTCTTTTACATTTATAAAGAAAAATATTTTTAAAATAAAACTATCATAAATATAGTTATATTTTGTTAGAAAAGAATAATGAATATTATGATTTTCTTATTAAGTTTACGTAATTAGCTGTATTCGATTGGACCAAATTTGCTACTGCAGTAGTTGTGTAGGTGTGCATCATCTACTGTACCTCGAACAGAGCAGTAGATTGTCGCAGTAGTTGCGCATACAATTTACGTTAGGTGGATTCTAATTGCTAAAGTGAAAATAGATAGTTTTGCGGGTTCGTTGGGTATGGTTGAAGAGTCATATTTTTGTCAGTATTGTTTATGTGTGAATAAAGTCAGTTTTTATTTGTTTATGTGTGAGTAAACTCAATATTGTTGTTGATTATTTTGAGGTTATATTTTACTGCTGTCAGTAAATTGTTTATTTTATTGAGAATCTACTACGAACTACTGCAAAGTAGCAAAATTGGTCCACTCGAATACAGCTATTGTGACAACTCTCAATTTTTATAATTTTTGTGACCAGTTCAAATTTTTAATTTTTTCTTTTTTTAGAAAAAAATATCATTAATTAAGAAAAGATAAATTGCCCAATTATTTATTCATAACATATTATGCTGAACGAATTTAATTGATATTTAATGCTAGTGAAAATATTCTTGCAAATGATAATTAATATACTTTTCTGAATGCCATACAGCATATAACTTTTGGCATTGTTGTTATTATGATAAGCTGCTTTATTTTCGAAAGTAAAACCAAACCGCGTCTTAAAATTGCAATACATTTCTGATATTAAAAACTGTTCCCGTGTAAAGTTTAGTATTTGATTTGAACAGAAATTCTAAATAAAAGAGAACAGCAAAATGTAGTGATTAAAATCCAAATCACTTTTAACTAACTTAATAATATAATAGCATATCAGTTTGTAGGCTATTTTCCAAAATTGACCGCGCCTAATCAGCTTACTAATAATTAATTTTTAATTGTTTTTCTATTATTATTACTTATTTTATTTATATATATATAAATTTTTTTTTTACTGTAAAAACGAATAATCCATAAAAACATTCTGTCTGTCCCTGGACTAATTTAATATTTTATTATTGGAAATAATTTATTCTTTATATTGCAGCTTTTATTAATAATATATTATTATTTTAATTTATTTCGAATATTTTTAATATCTGTTTATATCAGCTTTTATTTTTTATTTTTATTTTTATTTTTTTAAATTATTTATACTAATTAATATACACATATATGCATATATGTGTACTCGTATGAACAATAAATTATATTATTAATTAATTATGTTTATAACAAAAATTGAATTCTACTAATTGAAATAAAAAGTTTCTTTTATATTTTCAATACTTCATAAATGTAAACAAACAAAAAAAAAAAAAAACTTCTTTAAATAATTCTCGTATATAAAAAAAATTTCAGGTACATACATATTTACAGACACAACATGTACAGTTTATTTATAATTTTTTATATAATTTTTTTTTTTGTAATTACTGCATGTATTATATTTTTGTTTTCTTTTTTTTTCTTTACATATTTTTTTTGTTGTTGTACACCTTTTTTTTTTAATGGAATTATTTATTATTATTATTATTATTATTATTATTATTATTATTATAATTACAATTAATTTAATTAGAAAATAATTATTAATAATTAAAATATAAGAATTCATTTAATTTAAGTAAAAACCCGTCTTGTTTTTCTCTATTAATTGTTGAATTGATTTATCATATTAATTTTGCAATGTTTCCTTTAATTTTTGCAAATATCGAAATATGACAACATTTCAATCAAACATTTTTATCAAATATTATTTTTGTGTAATTTTAAATTTCCTTTGATTTTATATATTCGATATTTGTTCATGTTTACTACCATATTAGGTTGATTTGTTTTCTTTTGTTCCTTTTATCTGATTATATCTATTTAAATTTCTATAATCATTTTTATTTCTACATATTTAATTTAATTTAATTCAATTAAAAATCGATGAGAATAGGGACTTTGATCAATTATTTATTATATAATAATGGAAATATATTTTTATAACAATAATAATTATTATCAATTACAATAATAATTATTATTATTTATTAGATTTTTTTTTGTTTTTTTTTTACTCTGTTCTAAATATATATATATATATATTTTTTTTAAATAATTTTCTATAATTATTATAAATAATGAATAATAATCAGTGAATAATGAATGGATCACATGATTAATTTGAATTATTATTACCAATTATATTTAATGAATAAATGGTTAAATAAATTTTTATTGAAATATTTACCAATTTCTATATATATTAATTAATATTAATTAGGTTTTATGTTGTTTTTTTTTCTGTCGGTTTTTGTCTTCTTAGTGGAACTATTTCATTTTTAGGTTGTTTTTTTTCCAGCAAAATATAAATTTCGCACAATTTATTTATTGAATTTGTTTTTGGAATGTTATTATTGATTTTCAATGTTCAAGCATTGCCTCCTCATTTTTTACACTGTTCGTAAGGGCGCTCATCGCTTTTGATAGTACTGTAGCTTCTTTCAAGCTAAGAACTTGCACAACTTGAGGTTCAGAACCAGGTGGACCTTGTAACATCATCTGATGCATACCAGGTGATACCGTTATCGTTTCCAAATGTTCACCATTTTCAAC
Source organism: Atherix ibis (assembly GCA_958298945.1). Classification (NCBI taxonomy): domain Eukaryota; kingdom Metazoa; phylum Arthropoda; class Insecta; order Diptera; family Athericidae; genus Atherix; species Atherix ibis. The sequence continues at coordinate 8,616,336 of OY282610.1, forward strand.
CTAAATAGGTGTAGGCATGTAAAAAATTGAAAAAAAAATTATAAATTGTTCATTTATTACAAAAAATCAAATATAATATAAATAATTATGATAGATGAAATTCTTCAAATTTAAAAAATTATTATAAAAGTTTCTGATACATGTACTTCCCGAGGAAGTTTTTAGATATTCTTCTGCGTTGTATACACGTAAGTTTTCATTGCAAATCAATCCCAATCAGTTTATTCGCAAATAACGTCTATAGTAAATAAATGCTGACCAATTCAAAATGAAGATCATATATAGAATAACATAAATATGTATTTGGACTTCTAATATTAATGGACTCTAATTATTTTGTTATGTAGTTTAATCTCCTTTGGAATACTCGAAAAATGACTACTACATTTTTTTTTTTTATCAATAGATTGAATCAATAACAATCATAATAAGATTACTGCTCACTTCAAAATAATTTATAAAACTACAAAAATATAAATAATAAAATTAATATATATGTATATATGTGTATATACCAAAAATTGAACAAAAACTCACAAATACAAATGTTTATGGTACATAATTTGTTTTCTCGAAAAATCGTTTATAATTGGTCCACAAATTATCAGAAACAGTGCTTGTGCTTCAAAATGTTTAAAACTCCGTTCAAATTCGTCTTTATTTATAAAAAAAAAAAAACCAAAAAAACGATCTAAATAAATTGAAATTTAATGAAATAAAGAAACAATAAATTATAATTATGAAATATATATATATTAAATCATATCCATACGACTAGAAGTGCATCCGTTGTAAAACTGAAATATACAATAAAATAAATGAAATAAAAAAATTTCTGAGATATAAAATATTAAATTATAAATAGAAGTAAATTATATTTAAAAATTTAATAAAAATAAAAAAACAACAGATTGATTTTTTTTCTTCTGTAAAATCATGTATTTTGGAAAAATATAATTTTTATAAAAAATAATATACATAAAATTATAATGATAACAATAATGAAAATAAAAATTAAAATAAATAAAATGCATCGATGCAAATATAACAAAATATGGTAAATAAAAATGAATGCCAAAAAAAAAAAAAAAAAATGGCGCATTGCTCAATCGGAAATATTAAAAAATTTCCAAAACTGATACGATATTGAAGAGATATCAAATAATTATGTTGCACACCTATTTTATGACTAAGTAAACATATAAATTTAAAACAAATGAAATTTTCAAATGTGATAATATTGGATACAGTATCGTCTTTAAATTTTTCAAGTCATTACAGACCATTTGAGAATATATGCTTTAGTTTTTTGATTAGTTCAATTTTAAAAAAAAATTATTATTTAAAGATATTTTAGTCGTTTGGAATCAGAATCTTTGTCCCACTGAGTCTTTTGAGATCTTTTCTTAAACATTTTAGTTTTTTACTTAGTTTTTTATAGCAATTATAAAATTATAATATTGCTTTTTAAGTAATTGTATAGTATCGATAACATTAGAGAAAATTTATTATAATAATTACACTAAAAAAAAAAAAAAAACTTTGTGTAATCAATTGGAGAGACGATAGTATGGCTAAATAAATAATTACACTTCTAATAAAAATGGTTTTTTTTTTTTAAAATCAAAAGTGCAATTAAAAAAGTTTGACTTTTTAATAACCGGATAATGTATAATTATATAAATAAGCAATAAAAAATTATAACAATAATTCAATTAAAAATAAATAAATCTTTGGCGAAAAAAGAAGAAAAAAAACAATCAAGCATTATAAATTACACTCTCTGATACCTACATGATGTATGGTGGATATTTATGTTTATGTATACATATTATTTCAAACTTACAATTATATTTAATTCTAATTTTGTAGAAATTCATGTTTAACTTATCTTCATAATTTATTTCCATTATACGATATATTTTGATAGTCATTAAATTATGTATTAAAGTAAATCTCTAAAATACTTTTCGGTTACATAAATAATTTCGTACAATTTATCTTAATCGATTATTTATTTATTTGTTAATTATTTTGAACTTAATAAATTATATTGTATATTAAAGTAAAATTATAAGTGCTCTCACAATTGTACTTTGTATTTTGTTTTCTGTTTCTTTAAATTCGATATTTTTTTTTTTTTAAAACATGTGTGATATTTCATTTTATCCCATAATGTTTTCTTTTATCTTTGGCTTTGTTCTTTACTGCAATCAAATTCTTTGGGAATATTTAAATAAACGAATATTAATATATCGAACTATGATGAAATATAAGAGAGTACACATTATAACATTCAGTTGATTGTTTTAAAGTAAAACTAATCAATTTTTTTGTACTTGTGATTTGCAGTTGCTTTCAAGAATACCTGTATATTTAGGTCTACTTTCAATCAAATTAAAACCATCCGAATTAAAATGTTCTTACTGATTTCATCCTTAATTTTGAAATTTTACAAAATTAAGAATTTGCCTTATGATTTTCTATTTTCTTTTCTCTTTTTTTTCTTTTGAATCGAAAATATACGTTAGAAAATTGATAATACGAAACTGATAAGGAAATAAAAGGAAGAGTTTAACTGCCACAAGTATTTACATTTACTAGTGATAATTATATGAAAAGGTATTCGTAAATTTTTAATTAACATATTACCCATAAAAGTAAAATGATTGCAAAACTTTGGGAAATTAAATATTTTTAATAAAGTAAATAAATTAATTAGCTGTAGATTTTTTTTTCTATTTAAAACTAATTTATAACTAATTTAAACAAAAAAGTGTTTATAACAACAAAAACAAAAACGAATTCAGCACCTTAAAGGTTTTTAATTATAAAAAACAGAACCAAAAACGTGACTAAGACATTTTTATATACTTCTTCTGATGTGACTAGAACGAACATTTTATTATTTTCTATACATATTCGTCGATGATTGTTTTCTTTAATAATTTATTAAAAATTGTTCTATAGTGAATTAATTAAAACAGAAAAGAAAGGCGCGAACTATCAGAGAGTTTTTTTTTTTTTTTTTTAAATATTGCAAAAATTAATTATTACATATTAAAATCGAATTTATAAAGCTTTTCAATATATATATATTGTATACATTTAAGTGTTCTGAATAAGTTTAATATTAATTTCGTCCTTTCATTTATGATACTTAAAAAAATTATAATTGCACATGTCCATTTAAGAATATCTAATTCATATGTAATAAAAATTGCTCTACTTAAAATATTACATTTTCTTATAATTTTTTATGCATCAAATTCTAAATTCTAAATTGTAAAATAACAAACTTACAAATTCTATAAAAATTAAAAATAAAGTAACAAACAAAATCTTATATTTATATCCACATTAATAAACAACAAAAAAAAATCTAAATAATAAAATAATAAGAGACTCGAATTCATTCTCTAAAAATACTGTACAAAATCATATAAACTATTATATATATAATAATAATAATAATAATAATAATAAATAAAAATTAAATTGCAAAAACAAATTAAATCACACTTTTTTCGCTTACTTATACCATATATGATTTGGTTTATTGATATTATTTGGTTTTGTTCCTATATCCATAATTGCAGTACAAAAATCAAACAAATAAATTTTTTAAGAAAAATTTGCCATCAAAAGAAAAAAGTAATTAAAAAAATAATAATAATTTAAACCCAAAATAAAACACATTTCTTACTAGCTCCTTTTTTTTAAATAAATCAATGCTTATATCTAAAAAAAAAATATATGTATGTGCGGGCTTGGTAGCATAGTCCTACGACAATTTAAAAAAAAAAAAAACAATTTTCCTTCTCATTTCTACTTTAATTTCCTTATCCCCATATTCTTTGTAGCCAAAATGCCCTTTAGTATCGTGGCGCGTATAGAACTAATATTACTTGATATAATAACAAACAACAGCAACAACAATATATTATATTGAAAAATATTTTGTTTAATTGCTGTTACTGATTTTCTGATGATTATGAATCATCTATTATAGCTTCCTGAAGATACTATCTCGAAAAAAAATTTGGAAAAATATAATTTTGGAAGGAGAAAAGACAAACTACACGTACGTGTATGTCATCATTTACCATCGAGATATCATACCTTAAAATACAACTATTCGTAGATCGAACAATCTATTGTATATGGTATGTCAGTTTCGTTACGGAACAGTGCTATTTAGATTAATTCTCTATATATATATATATATATAAACTAATAAACAGGAACACAAATTACTTAAAAACATATTATAGGTGGATTTCTTTCTAATATTTAGCTTATATTCCTATTTAAATAAATAAAATATGGCCAATGAAAATAGCAAACAAATGAAACACTTATAATAAAATATAATTATAATTACGTACCAATGACTAGATAACTACTGATACAGAATAACTAAATCAGAACAACTACAATAATTAAATTATTAGGCTTTTTTTTTTGAAAAAAAAAAATTTGCCATCCTGTTCTCTTCAAGTATGGGATTTTTATTGATTTCGAAGAAAAAATATACTTTTAAATTGCTCCCATATATGGTATAGAATTTTTAATCTACATAATGTTTAGTATTTATTTGATTAGTAGGAATAAAAATATGATATACCATATAAATATAAACTAGAGAATGCAGATAACTTTTTAAAGAGATAATTCCTAAATCTGTATTCAATAAACTTTTTATCGATGCACACATGCCTTAATTTATTTTCGTTAAATAAACTTATTTAATTGAAATTTGTTCGATTTTTGGCTTTTTTTCTGGTATGTTATTATCATCGCTGTAATAACCTAATGTATCCGATTTATTACGTTTTATATTATTCGATTTATTTACATTCGATAATTGTATATTGCTGGTATGTTTTTGATTACTAATGTAATTAATATTATTGTTGTTTAATAAACATTTCTGTTCAACAACTGGACTAGACGAATTTGTTTGGTAGCGCCATTGATGGTTTTGAAGAATGGCACGATATATTTTTCCATTTGCTAATATGCCTTGTACATATGTACATTGTAAACAATTTCGATCATATGAATCTACCTGCATTGGTGTTATGCACATCGTTCCATCACTATTCAGCTGTTGTATGTTGGCAACCATTGTTTGATACGCTGTCACTGGTACTGTTATCATACTGCTAACCGAGACTGGATAACCTGTGAAATATAATTCTACGAATTTAATTTAAAACGATTCGGATAAATATAATATTTATGAAATTGTTGGTTGCCTACTAAGCTTACAAAAATCATTTAACAAATGATTTCTGTAAACGAATTTTGGGCGGCAACCTTTCGATTATTTGAGGTAAAAAAAAAAAAAAATAGAAAGAAAACTACTAAATTTTACCTTGTCCATCCTCTCCTGTTATAATAAGTTGACCTTCCTGAATCAGTTGACCCTCCTGACCAAGTGTTGCTTCTGTTAAATCAACAGTCATATTTTCAGTATGTCCATTGGCATCGGTCAGACTTTGTATTGTTGCACCAGTTTCACCTTGTGATGTTGTATGAAGCTGTTAATAAAATATAAGATTATCTTAATATTCGTCTAGTTTTTTTTTATATATATATAAGTAATTAATCAGAATAATTACCGTTGCAACACCTTGCACTTGAGCTGTAGTACCATCCGGAAGTGTAATTATAGGATTATTTCGATCGACTTGAATAAAGGATAGAGATCCGTCAGCATTTTGAATTGTTGATAGAACAGTCTGTGCATACTATGAAGATATAAAAATTGTTGACTCTTTTATGAAATATCTTTTCAAAAAATAAATAAATGAAAACAATAAACAAAATAAAAATTTTCAAAACAGAAAATTACCATTAAATCAAATAAGAAAAATATTTCAATGAATGAGTAATTGCTGCGGCTTTTTAACTTTTCAACAAATTAATTTTCCAATAGTGGAATTTTTTACAAATAAGTTGTTAATTTTTTATTTTATTAGTATTTTTTAATGAAAATTTTGCTATTTATTCATATTAATATTATTATGAATCAATATCAATAAAAGAGAAAATTGTAATCTAATTCATTGTACGAACCACTCTCCTTATATTTAACTTGAAAATAACTTTCTATTAAAAATTCAATTTATCATTGCAATAAAAGTTATTGAATATGGTATAAAAATTGCATTAACATATTATTTACATTTAAAGAAATTCATATTAAATACAATACAGAAATCAATAAATTTATATGTTTTTAAAAAGATTTCTACATAGCTTTAACTCTGCTTTACATAGCGTAGTTAAAGTAGATAAAATTTTATTAATTAAATTTAATAATTATTTTGAATATTATTATTAAATTTAAATAATTGAAAAATACAAAATAGAAAATAGAAGAAAGAAAAAAAAACATAAGAAAAACAAAAAATGAATAAGCGAAAAACACATAGTGTTAATAAAATTAGTATGATTAGTACGAACATCGACATCACTTAGGGTCATCGGATCGAGGCAAACCTGGGCGTTTGCAATTGTTTGTACAGCATTAGGTGTTGTTTCAATTTCAATTTTAGTTCCATTATTTTGTGATACACCCGAATTTGATGTATTTACGATCGAGCCTGAACTGTGAATCTTCAGTACTCCAACCTGTTTCGATCATTGATTTGTGTGCGATTGGAATTTTTTGAACAAGAAAAGAATGTGTTATATGAAGAAAGATGAAGAATGATTGAATTAAAAAAATTTTTTTTTTGAAAATATTGACGTACATTGTTATTCGATGTTAAATTTCCTGAATTATTTGCCATTTGATTTACTTTGTCCTCTTCATCTGAAAAGGTTGGCAACAGATCCTCCCGCCCATGATATTTGTAGCAATTGATAACTATTTTTCTTAGTGCATGTGTCCAACTTATCTAAATATAATATTCAAAAATTATAATTAATAATTATTTATACAAATTAAAACTTCTTTTATATTAATTAGTAAATTACTAAAACAATTAAAACTCATTCGACCATTTACTATCATATATATATAATATACCATATATGATAATAAATTATTTGATTTAATTTTTTAAATATATTAATATATCATTTTTTGGTTGAATTAATAATTTTGCTTATATGCTAAATAAAATCTACAGTAATGGGAATTATTTCAGAATTTTTTTATATACTGTATTTAATATATCAAATATTAGCATACAAATATTCACCAACGGAGCAGCGAGTTTAGTAAAATGTATTTCATTAGTACTCAGCGGCTGATTTTTTTTTTTTTTTTTTTTGTATGTTTAGTCGCAGAGTATTCTCATGGAATACATAATACCAACCAGTCTGCAATTGTTAAAATTTAATGTAATTGAGATAAAGAATCATACAATTTAATGACTAATTACCTTTTGTTTCTCCTCTTCTGTTCTAGCATCCATTCTTACATTTGCCCACGGTAATTCTTTCGGCCACCAGGGTGGTCTCGTTGATTCACGTCCCCAACCTGGTTTACCTCGACCAGTGGAATACTTAAGCATTAATGGAATAAACGCTCTCAACTGTGCTTGAGTCATTTTTTCAACGGGTGTTGGAATTCCGTCAATAATCAATGGTGGAAGTTCGAATAGTGAGGGATCTTCTTGTGGTGGCGGTGGTGCTTGTTGCGCTAATGCAGTTTCTAATTCTTCCATAACAATGTTCTTTAGATTACGAACAACGTCCTCCAATGGTTTCGCCCCGAACACTTTGTAGCTTGTGTTTGGTTTGCCTGGTGTCGCAACCAGAACTATTGCCTGCTGACCGACGCGGCCTGTGAATTCGTAAATGATTTGTCGTAATTTACGGAGTAAACGATTCTGTTGTCGCTTTCGTATCGATGGATTTGTCTCAAACGAATGCGGTCGTTTTCGTTTTTTAGCTGAGGCAATGGCTGCTGCTGCCGCAACACCAACAGGACCGGCCGCTGCCAATTGTGACGTCACCTCATCACCCATTGTCATTTGCATTATATCTTGACCATCTTCGTATCCGCTGCCCGGACTACTCGGTGGCTCATCGTCCTCATCCTCGGATGGTCCGCTCATCGCAGCATCTTCGATCATTTCTATTTTAAAAGTCTTGTTGTTGACTGTGGTCGTATGTGTCGTTGTGCTCGTTGTAACTGTTGACGCATTCATCCTAACGATACTCGAATAGGACGAAATATATTAAAATACTTCGATTGCAATAATATACGGTAGGTAGTTGGACTTTGATCAGTTCTTATCTAAAAGAGAATTATTCAAATTTAATTATTTGTGCTCATTTCTTGGATAATCATTTATAACTGCTATTCAAGGATAAATCTATTTATAATAAATTCGAATTATTTAAATAAAATTATTCTGTACATCTATCTAGAATATACATTGTTTATGTAAACTAATCAGATATATTAAATTAATAAAAAATCAAAAAAATTGATAAACAATATTGTACAATAGATAAAAACACATCATCATCACCTTTGAATAAGTTTCACTGCTCTAATAAACAGCTTATCTATAAGGTTATGGGAAATGATAATGGTTCAATCATAATTATTGAATTTTGTTTATTCTTAATAAGAATCGAAAAAGAAATAAAATCCTGACTATATATGTACATATGTACGTATATGCATATACAGTTTTAAGATTGTTTAACATTAAAATTTATTGAAAAGAAATCAATGTGATTTTTAAAAAAAAAATAAAAACTAAGTCGTCCTTTTTAGCTTCCAGTAAATGATGTTAGTGCACATACCAATCCAATTTGAATATCCGACTTATTATTTTGCATTGAACAAATGCAATGAATTCTTTTTCGTAACCATATACTAATTCGGATAATATTAGAATTTCGTATAATATATAATAACAGCATAATTATGGTTACTATACTGTTTTAATTCTAACATATTCAATAAGATCGGTAAAGCCATTAAAAAATTGAATATACAAGAAACACTATCTATAATAAGCGATAAAAATGAGTTCGTAATATTATTTTCACAAATTTTGTATAAGGATGCTATTTGATAGCATCTATTTATTAGGAAAATGCTCGATAAACAATAATATAAAAATGTAAACAAATTGTTTGATAGGCAAAACAAAAGTTTCCAGTACGATGTATCGCCACTGAAGTACGGAATAGATGCAAGCCGTCTTCGCACTTGAGTGCGCCATTTTTACATAAATGATTATAGCGTTTATTGTGAAAGAATAAATTAGGATGCATTTGATAATGCATCTTGTTTATCAATTAATTATAATCAAGCCAATATTGAAGTCATTTCAGTTTTGATATCACAGAAAAATAAAATGAAAAAAAAATAGAGCAAGCCCAGTTTAGGAGTCAGCTCTCACGTCTGCGTACGCACCTGCGTGTGATTTTTAGCAAATTTTTACGAAATTAACAGCGTAAACTAAATATAACACATGATAACAATAACTTTTTGTCACTTTTGATTAATTTTTGAGAAATCTAAGATATTTCCCATTCATTTGTAAGACGAGCACAATATACGCCACACTTGACTACAGGAAAATGCATTCAACTAACACCAATGCAAACATAATCAATTACATTGAAATGGTAAACATAATATTGTATACGTATATCATCATATAATGATGTATTAGTGCGTATCATTTTCAAATATGGCGTAATTTTTTACACCCTATAGCGTCCATCTATGTATCGATCGCAATCGAATTGGAATAAATAGGGGCGACATTTACTCATTCCATTTACGTTCGTTCAAATCTAGTATCAAATAATTCTAATTTGACTTCGAAACGGTTTCTGTCTTTGCTAAAAATGTTTAGAACATCAACTCTTCTTCCATCAATTATTAACGAATTAAAATAATACTTATTCTTCTATATTTATCATTTGTTCTAGATAAAAAAAAAGTAATTTTTTTTTTTTTGGTTTTTATTACAAATTTGTTTATATTATTCCTTTTAGATTCTTCACTCACTTCTAAGAATATTATTTTAGTACTTCCTCATCACAATTTTTTGATAATAAAACTTATTTCAGAAAAAAATTCAATTTGTTACGAAAAATGTATAAAACATTGAATTAATTACTTATTATTTGTTTTTCTATTATCATATATGCTTTTTATATTTTCCAGGTAATTACACATATTTATTTTCAAATATCTAATTTCATTAAAAAAAAAAAAAAATTATTTATTTTTTATCAAAAATATCTGTATATAATATAGAATCTTAAAAAAGTACATTTAAGAATAAGAAAACGAAATATAATATATATTTTTCTTTAAAGAATTAAAAGTATTAAAAGAATTTCTTCGGATTAGTAAGAAAATATTTTTATATAATAATAATTATTAGGATTATTTTTTTTAACTTCCCTACACAAATCCCGTACATCTTTACAAATCTCAGGGCTGCCAATTTATATAGCATGGCTTGTTTTTAGACATGACATCAGGATATTATAAATAAATAAATGAATTACAACAAAATGATATTTTTTATATCGGCCATCAAGGAAAAAAACAATCCAACTAATTTTCTAACGATATTTTATAAATATTGCAATAATTTCACTTGGTTTCGGAAATTTTCTTAAACAAACCTTATACTAGGCAATTAATTATGTTTAACTTAATAATTATGTTTAACTTAATAATACCGAATAAGCAATACTTATTGACTTACTATTTTTTTTTACTCTATAACCTCATTTTTATTTTTGGACTCCAAAAGAATACATAGTAATTTAACCAAAAATACAATAATATATGTTGTTTCGAGCAAATAGAAAATAATTTTCCTTATGAAATTTAACTGATCGCAAATTAAGAGCTTTTGCCAAAATGAAGTTTGATCCTTTTCCGAATCTGTGCCGCATGCTAGTGGGTGAGAGAACAAGAAGAATAAAAAATAAGAAGAAGTGCACCATCGTCCCCCACAAGCCTTACTCGTTCCGTTAACGTCGTTTCTGTTTTTCACAATTTTTAGGGAGAAAAAACAATTTTTTAAAAAATAAAAACTAAGCAAAAATATTAATTAATATTAATTCATTCTTCTTAAAATTGTTTATTCTTTAAAAAAATATTCGAATTATTTGAAATATTAAGTGTTATAAAGTATAAATAAATGAGTCGTTAATTTTGAAAGTGGCATACGTTACTTTTTCAACAAAAAATAAATCAATTTAATGATAATATTAATTACAGAACTTTTGCTATAGAAAACATGTTTATTTTGAAAGTCGTGTGAGTTGCTGTTGTGTAATTTTTTATTAAAATCGGAAATATGTGTGAAGTGTGTTATTCTAAATTATTTTAATTAAAAAGAATTCAGTTTTTGAAATTATATTATAGTAATATCTAATATAGTACACACAAGGTCTGTTAAAATAGTATCGCGAATTTTGTGTTTTTTCAAAAATTATTTATTTATTCATGAATATCTATTTTGTCCTCTTCAAAGTAATCCCCACCAGATATTATACACTTGTGTCAACGTTTTTTCCAATCCTCGAAGCATTTCAAAAAATCATTTTTTGTGATCTTGTTCAGCTCCTCCTTCGATGCCGTCTTTATCTCCTCAATCGTAGCGTAGCGTCGTCCTTTCATGGAGCTCGTCAGTTTCGGGAATAAGAAAAAGTCACAGGGGGCAAGATCTGGGGAATACGGTGGCTGCGGCATTATTAGTGTGTTGTTTTGGCCACAAATTCGATTTTTTTATGGCGGTATATTGGTACTCATGTCTCTCACTTATGCCGACAAGTTCGGCCATTTTGAATATTCAGTTAATTTTTGACAGCTGCTTTGCTTGCACGTGTTTTGGCTCGACTTCGACTTTGGCCCATTCCAAAAAATGGATCAAAGAATCTGTTTCGGGAACAAAAAAAAGTCACATGGCCAGATCTAGGGAATACGGTGGCTGTGGCATTATTAGTGTGTTGTTTTGGCCATAAATTCGATTTTTTTTATGGCGTTATATTGGTACTCATGTCTCTCACTTATGCCGACAAGTTCGGCCATTTTGAATATTCAGTTAATTTTTGACAGCTGCTTTGCTTGCACGTGTTTTGGCTCGACTTCGACTTTGGCCCATTCCAAAAAATAGATCAAAGAATCTGTTTCGGGAACAAGAAAAAGTCACAGGGGACAGATCTAGGGAATACGGTGGCTGTGGCATTATTAGAGTGTTATTTTTGGTCAAAAAATATAGCGCACAAGGGGCGTTTTCATGGTGCAAAAACCAATTTTTGTTCTTGCAGGTTATATTCCTTATTGACCGTTCTACCCTGTTGCAAGAACTCATGATGTACCACGCTCCTGCAATCGAAGAAAACTGTAAGCAAAACCTTCACATTCAACCGAACTTGGCGCGCTTTTTACGGTCTTGGCTCCTGCGGCAGCTTCCATTGGGATGATTGAGCTTTGGTTTCCACGTCATAACCATAAACCCATGATTCGTTACCAGTTATGACCCTCTGGAGCAAATTTGGGTCGTCGCGGATAGAGTCCAACAGCTCCTTAGCAATGTTAATGCAATGCTGTTTTTGGTCGAAATTGAGCAATTTTGGTACGAATTTCGCGGCGACCCGTCTTACGACAAATCATTGGTAAAAATCGAATGCCACGAGCCAATCGATATGTTTAAGTCCTCAGCAACTTCTCTAACGGTGATTCGACGATTGGCCAATACTATTTTCTTCACTTCATCAATGTTTTCGTCTGTTGTTGACATGCTCGAGCGTCCGGCATGCTTTTCGTCGTTCACATCTTCTCGGCCCTCTGAGAACATTTTGTACCACTGATAAACGTTGCTTTGGTCCAAGGTAGCTTCATCATATGCCACAGTCAACATTCGGAATGCGTCCGCGCAATTAGTTTTGTTTTTCACACAAAATTTGATACAGATTCTACAATCCATTTTTTGGAATGGGCAAAAGTCCAAGACGAGCCAAAACACGTGCAAGCGAATCAGCTGTCAAAAATTAACTGAACATTCAAAATGGCCGAACTTGTCGACATAAGTAAGAGACATGAGTACCAACATAACGCCACAAAAAATCGAAAATCGAATATACGTAACCCGCGGAAATTCAAAATTAGCGATACTTTTTGAACAGACCTTGTATAATCAAGATTATTTAATTAAATTACTTTTACTTTCAATGCGGTATTCTTATTATATAGAAAGATTTCAAGCAAACTCCGTGTCATTAGAAAAAGTAAACATCATAACAGATGGAACAGAAGCTCATCGTTTATGACTAAGAGGATGTAGAAACGAAAAAAGAACTATACTCAAAAACTTTATAAGGATAAAAGAAATAATGATGGAAAATATTTAACAGCAAACTCGAAAACTATTTTTCCTTAAATAATTTGCAGTTAAGTATTATTTTTAATATTATTTGACATATGAAAATGGAAATGTATTGGTTTATAAAAAATTCTTTCTAGATACTTTCAACATCTCCGAAGGACGACTGGTTCCTGCTCTTAGACGATATATTCCTGGAGAAGATTTGCATCGAAAATCCAAAAATTCAAGAAGAAAACCTGAAGGATCTCTCATATTGCTGTCAAATAGCACATTCAAGGCTATAACATGGTCAACAAAACCTTTAGAAGAATTTGTTTTAAAAAAAAACAATAAATATAGACCAAAAAGGAAATTAACAGGCTAAAATTCAATAGAAAAGATTTCGCAATAATATTCCCTATAAAATGTTTTATAAACAAACTTTTGATGTAAAAGAGAAATTTCTAACTTTGGATTTGCTACCAAAAAGAGGACAACCAAGACGTTATTCACAAATTGAAGTGAATCCTTTTCAATGGCAAAATATAAAGATACGATGGACTTGTTTCAGTATATATCCCCAATGAACTTTAGTTGTTTTAAAAATTTGAAACAAAATACGATTTCCGAGGACTTAGTCACTCCTATTCATGACGACGATTAAATTGAACAGATGTACTTTTATTGGGTTGGTGCAAAAGCTATGACCGTTTTTTACATATACAATTAAACATTTTTTTTTTTAGATTTGTATTATTTATTTAATCAATTATATAATTTCCATCCGTTCTCAGACCATTAGTGTAAAATTCCGTGGATTTTGATGCGAAAAATGTAGTAAGGGATGTTTTTACCTGCTCTATTGTATCAAAATTTTTATCATTTAAAAAATTTTGCAGTAATCGGAATAATCGGAAGGAGCAAGATCTAGAGAATACGGTGGATGCTGGATAACATCCCAAATCAGCTTGTGTTGGGTCATCATAGCCACATGTGGTCGCGCGTTGTCGTGATGAAACATTACCCCTTTTCTGTTTACCCATTCTGGTCTATCCTTTTGAAGGGCGATGTTCAATTTGGTTAATTCGTTCTGCTGTAATTATCTGATTGCGTTCCAAGAGTTCAAAATACACAATACCCTTGCAATCCCACCAAACACAAAGCATAACTTTTTTTGGATGGATTTCGGCTTTCGAAGTTGTTAATGTTAATGGGACTTGTCCAGGTATAGCCCAATGTCTTTTTCTTGTCACGTTGTTGTACACGAACCATTTCTCATCTTCTGTTACCAAACGATGCAAAAAAGGTTCATGTTTTTGTCTCGCACTCAAAGCAACGCACGTTGAAACACGATCCAATAAATTGGCAGCCGACAATTGATGAGGTATCCAAACGTCGTACCGCGAAACCATCCCCATACGCTTCAAATGTCTTCATACGGTTGTTTGGTTGGCTCCCATCATCGACGTGATCTTCCTGGTGGTTAGACGTGGATTGGTGTCAATTATGACTTTTAACTTGTCGTCATCAGACTTCAATGGCCGCCCGGTACGTGGTTTATCAATTAGTGAAAAATCCCCAATATATAAATTTTTTTTTGTATTTTATGAATATTAAATGAAATTTTTTTCCCTCGAATAAACCTTTATATGAAATTCATTAATTTTCCTAAGTTACTATCCTTCAAACAACATTTCAGTAAAATACATCGGACGAAATTAATATAAGTCAGTAATTTTTCTAAATTACAATATTTATTTTGAAAGTGTGGTGTAATGAAAAATGGTAATTTTTCAATCATAATACGAAATTATTTATACTGAGATAAATATAAGTATCCTGCCTGACATGGCAGATACTATAAGAAAATCTTCTCGAAAATTACCATCAATATTTTTAAACATATTATAAAACAAAACCATTAAATATCTCAATTTGAAAACAATCTGACTTATGCCACTTTCAAAATAGACAGTTTTATTTATTTAATAATGTCAAATTATTTACTTTCTTCTTTAAGATTTTAATATTTAAAATACGAGGGCAATATGATAAGTCATGGGCTAGTGCAAAGATTTAGCTGAGGTCAGCAAAACGATATTTTTATTATTTTTTAATATTCTTAAAAGTACTCCATACAAAATTTTGTTAGCATCTGTGCATTAATTAAATTTTGACAGCCATTAAAAGGAGATCAGGTTTGTGTTTTTTTATTAATATGAAAAAAAGTGAATTTTTTGTCTTAATAAAATACTTTTTTTGTTGTTGAGGAAATAAAATTATCTGAAACAAAAACTAAGTTTGAAAAGTATAATTGGGAATCCTCATCATCGTATGGAATGATTCAGTAATGGTTTACTAGAACGCTCAATTTAGATCACCGCCGAAGAAATGATTGTTAAAAAAAAACATGGTAAACATCTCAAAAGAACGTGTAAGCAACATCTCACATGAAATTTTAGGTATGAGAATAGTGTTCGTGGAACAACTTCAATGGAGTGCTTAGACATTCTTAAGCGTAATGTATTTATCATTTTCGCGCCGATTTATAACTGTTGATCAGAGAACATGGATTCATCATTACACAACAGAAATCTAAGTTCAATCAAATAATGGACTTCTACTAGCGAAAGTACACCCAAGAAGACAAAATCGGTTCTATCAGCAGGAAAGATTATGGTTATTGTTTTCTGGGACGCACATGGTATAATCTTCATCGAATATCTTAAAACAGAAAAAAAACGATACCAGAACAGTATTATAGTTGAATAATTAAATCAAGACAAAAAAAAATTCTCTTTCATCAAGCTAATGCACGTGTCATTGCCATGGCAAAATTTCATGAGTTAAGATACAAATTGCTTCTGCATCCATCATCGATTATTTCCTTTTTTCGGATATTAAAAATGTCTCGGCGGAAAAAAATTTGGCTCAAACGATGAGCTGATTGCTAAGACGATGAGTTGATTGGTCATTTTGAAGTTTTCGAGAAAACTAATTTAAATCTTTTATATTCCATATAAAAATCGTAATTTCAAAAAAAAAAAATTTAGTAAGATTTCTTGTGATAAAGTAAAAATTATAATAAAAAGATTATTCTTTAAAAAATATATATACGAGGTCTGTACAAAAAGTATCGCGAATTTTGATTTTCCGCGGGTTACGTATATTCGATTTTCGATTATTTTTATGGCGACAAGTTCGGCCATTTTGAATATTCAGTTAATTTTTGACAGCTGCTTTGCTTGCACTTGTTTTGCGTCTTCGACTTTTGCCCATTCCAAAAAATGGATCAAAGAATCTGTTTTGGGAACAAGAAAAAGTCACAGGGGGCCAGATCTAGGGAATAAGGTGGCTGTGGCATTATTAGGGTATTGTTTTTGGCCAAAAATTCGCGCACAAGGGGCGTAAACATTGTGCAAAAGCCAATTTCTGTTCTTCCACAAATCCGGGCGTTTCTGGCGGATTGCTTCCCGCAACTTACGCATAACTTGCAGGTAATATTCCTTATTAACCGTTCTACCCTGTGGCAAGAACTCATGATGTACCACGTCCCTGCAATCGAAGAAAACTGTAAGCAAAACCTTCAGATTCGACTGAACTTGGCGAGCTTTTTTCGGTCTTGGCTCGTGCGGCAGCTTCTATTGGGATGATTGAGCTTTCGTTTCCACGTCATAACCATTAACCTATGATTCGTCACCAGTTATGACCCTCTGGAGCAAATTTGGGTCGCCGCGGACAGAGTCCAACAGCTCCTTAGCAATGTTGTTTTTGGTCGAAAATTGACAAAAATCGAAGACGAACCATAACACGTGCAAACAAAGCAGCTTTCAAAAATTAACTGAACATTCAAAATGGCTCGGCATAAGTGAGAGACATGAGTACCAACATAACGACACAAAAAAAATCAAAAATCGAATATACGTTACCCGCGGAAAATCAAAATTCACGATACTTTTTGAACAGACCTCGTATATACTTAATAAATAATTATTAAATATACTAGAATATAAAAATATGCTAAAATTTTTATCAATAGAATCCCGTTTAATTATTTAAAATTTATTTATTTATTGTAAAAAGACGGCTATATATAACAGTATAATAAATAGCATCTTCTAAGCAAATGAAATTTTATCAATTCATGTAGGTTTTTTTAAATGGAAATTTATTACAAAAATTATATAATCATAATGATAACAATAACAATGAAATTTGTTTTAATTGAATAACTTCTTATTATCATTATTATTATAATTATTATTAATATGTTAATATTTCGAAGTAGAATAAAAAAAGAAGAAGAATTTTCTTCAAAAGAAATTTCCAAAAAAGAGTTATTTTCTTATTAAAAATAAATCTTTTATCAACAAAAATATACATGTAAAAAAAGATGCACAAATGTGTATGTTACCAAAAGTTGTAGAAATAAATCTTCTAATTTTTGAGCGTTTGAAAATATTATGATAGATAACATTTGGTAGAGAACAAATCACATATATGAAAGCAAAATGAACTTTCTGATTTTTTCATTTTATTCAATTTAATTTTATATGCGAGCATACATGTATATATATAATAATTCGAAAATAAACACAAAATCAAATTACGGGTACACCAATAATCAATAGTGTCCTGCTGGTTAAAGAAAAAAAAAACAATACTTGTCTGGCTATACTATATTTATACTATAAGTATTTAATTACATATGTACATCGAAAGTAATTAAAGAAAATAAAAGAACAAATTTATTTTACTTAAAAATTTTAGTTAACATATATTTAAAAAAAAAAACAAATGAAATATTCACACATATACACTGTTATTATTATTATTATTATTTCATTTTTGATGTTTTAATGGTCACAAAAAAGCCCTTCAAGGGGCAGCTAACACTTTCGAATTTAAAGTTAGACACCCAATGATGGACCAACTTGTAATCGTTTTAATTTTTGTATTAAATAATATAAAAGTATTTATATTAAAGAAAAAAAAATAACATTTATTTTAAAATAATAAATTAGTTAATATTTGATTATTTAAGTATTATTACAATTCTAATATGAACCTCTCTTCACCACAAACACTTGTCGAATAATAAATATATAAATTTGAAATTCTATTTTATATGAAAAAATTATCAAATAAAACCTTTTTTTTATATTGTACATACCATATATTAATAGTGTATACAATAATAATTTAATCGCTATTTTTTTTTTTAACACAATTTTTTTTTCTTCCCGCCAGTACATTTTCTGATTATATGTACGAGTATGTATGTATTTTTGGTATTGTTTGGTATCCCTCGTGTTATCCAGTACGTAGGCTGTAGGGATAAAATAAGATTGTTTTATCGTTAAGAAATTAATACGAAGAAAAAAAACCTACAAAAATATGTCATAGATTGTAAGTGGTTTTTTTTCTTTTTTGGTTTGGTTTGTTAAAATGTTTTTGTTTTTTTTTTTGCTACTTTTGAAAATTGACTTACTACATAAAAGATTAGACCGCAATATTGTCGAAAAAGATTTTCGGAAAAATAGAAATTATATGTTTTTCTTTTTGCATAATAAATTCTCATAATTATGGAAAGTAATTTTAATTTTTTGGTTTTTCTTCTTCTTCTTTTTTAAGAACATTAACGTTGTGATATACAAAATCTGTAGTAAGAAATCTGTGATAGGAAATGTTTAGGCGCAGTACAATTTATATTTAAATCGAAATTATTGTAAAAACAATGCAAATTAAATTATTACACATAAAAATAAAAGATTTTTTTCCTAAAAAAAAATAATAATAATAAATTAATAATATTGTATTAATGCATAATTTTAAATACAATAATATTTACATATTGAATATAATATTGTAATAATTTCTAATCATTCCTGCCCCGCATTTGAAATGAAATTCCAATTATTATTAACCCTGAAATATTAAATATGATTATATAATTTTATACAACAAAAAAAATATAAAAACAACACGTTTAAATAATAATTTACTATTATATTGTATAAATACGCTGAAATTACTATTGTTAGTAATTATATATATATACAATATATATATATTTTTTTTTTTTACAAAGTTTTACAATCTATGATGAATAAACAGCACAACAAATAATGAAAGGAAATTTTTGAACATTTTAAAGGACTTTATTTTAGAAGAAAGTAACTTTTATTAACAACACTATCAATTTAATTCACTCAATATGATCATATTGTTTTTATACCATTCAAAATTAGAATACGCTTATATGATATTGACAATAAATAGAGTAGTAAACGTAAATAAACACATTAAAGTGGCATAAAGCCGATACCAAAACAGAACGAAGAAGCGCATGTAAACACAAACCTTCAATTCTTATAGGATTTTTATAGATTTTTCCCGCTTAGTTTACTGGGTCACCTTCACATATGACCAAACGTTTCCAATATTTTTCACCTCCTTTTTTTTCTTTCCTTTTTAATAATACATAAGCTAACAAAAAAAAATTATAAAAATATTTATAATTATTAGAAAATAATCAATAACGTTATAAATAGATATGTTATTATTAAAGGAACTTTAACACTTTATGCTCCTTAAGCTTCATAGTATTTATTATATATGAAAAACGGTTTATTAAAATTCAGAAAATAAATAAAAATAAAAAAAATAATATTATATACGCACATGCAGATTTATGTGTATACACTTTTTTTTTTTGTATTTGTATGCATACTATCCCATTCATCTGAACAATATTTTCTGTTGTTAATTGTTAATTCATACATCAAAGAAATACAGCTTTTATCCCTTTTTTTTATACATATTTATATACAATATATATATACATATAAATGTATGTATATGAATTTATAAGAGAATTATATTATTCCCCTTCAAAACCGTTAAATAGAAAAATAACAAATAAATGGCATTTGTTTAAATATTATTTTTAATATATATGTACTCGTATATTGTTAAGTAGAAATTCACAATAAAATTCCATAGTCGTCAGTTGTTGTTGTTGTTGTTTTAAAAAAAAAAAAAAAATATATTATATATTCACAAAAACGCACGCTACAAATATGAAAAGGAAAACAATTTCCAATACGCTGTTCATAACAATATTGCGGGAAACTGGAAATTCGTACTAAAAGTTCCTACTGCCGCCGTTCCAATACTAATATTCGCAAAATGGATAATCAAATTTGTACTAGATTTACCCTATTTTTACTAAACAATTTCCAGATCATTTTACTGCATTCTAAGTTATATATACTAAAAAAAAAAAATTCTATTGGACTAAATACAAAATTGCCAAAATATGAACAATTTCCTGAAAATGTTTTTCATTTTGATCATCTTCTAATATTTATATATATTTTTTTTAAATACACAAATGTTTATTAATCTTTTTGGTGTGGAAACACATCATTTTCTCCTTTCTATTCTATTATCTTTACGAGTATCAATCAATGAGTTTAAATATTGGTTTGTAAAACTTTCAAAATTAATATTGTTTTTAAATAATATGAAGTAAAAAAAAAACATCAACAAAAAGGATTTTCTCGTATTCAGTTTGTCAAAATAAAATCGCATTTTATTTAAATATTTCTAATTATTTTTATTTTTTATATTATTTTTGTTTTGTATTTTTTATTCATTTAAGTTGGTACATTTTTTTTTTGTATATAAATTAGTATATTTTACTGTGTTTATAAATTAATTAAAATCTTCTTAATATACTAGTAATAAAAAATTAAAATTTAAAAGAAAAAGTATATAAATATATTTGCTAAATAAAATTTTTTTTACTATAATTATAATCTATATATTCAGTACTTAGTTTAGAATAAGGGCATCATATATTTTGTTTAAATTTAATAATTAAATAATTTAAAATAAATAAAATCTATAGAAAATATTACAAATTTAAGACTATATATTGTATATTATATTTTCTATTTTAATTTAATATAAATATACACAATTTAATTTATAAATATTATTGACTAATCATTATTATTAATAATCATATTTAAGAATTATCTTTTTGTTTCCATAATCAGTTATAAAATGGTTTCAATAATTCTACCATACACGTACATATAAAAAAAAGTGCAATATATGTTAGTTAACAATAACTTATTAATAAAAGTATATTTTTTATATCGTATACGTTTTTGTATGTATTTTTATCTAAAACAACAACAAAAAAGTCCTTCCTACCATTTTATATTTTTGATATGAAAATACTGATTGCAAATAAATTATATCTTTAAGAATATGATTAAAACAGAAAAGAATAAACAAAATTTAATTAAATTATTCAAATAAATACACAAAAAAAAACCACATGTATTATAACAATGAAAAAGGATAATTTTATTATAGACGAATCCAAATGGTAAAAGTATCAAATTATAATTTCGGTCATAAACTTGGGTTTGAGATCTGAAAATTTCTTCTTTTCTTTTTAAATAAAAATTATTATCTTTCTAAAAAAAAAAATAATTAAAAAAACAGAATTTTGTTTTTAAAAATTAAAAATACTAGACAATATGGTTGGTTTAATAGCAGTATAGATTTAAGCTTAGTTAATAAAATCTGAATAAAAATCGCATCAGATGTCGCTACTTAACTTTCGAAGAAACAAAAAATATAAGGACTAATTTTTGGTTGAAACAAAGTCTTAGCAGTAGTTATATTTTGGTTTTTCGATATTTGCTCCAGTTGCTGCTGTTGAACAATTTTGATTTGCACCAAAAACCTAACATATAATTCGAGAAAAAAATTAAATCTAATAAAATAATGTAAGGAGATAAATCCTGAATTTTTAAGGTTTATAAGCCTTTCAAATACCAATACGCGTTTGTGATTATAGAAAAATTATTATAGAACTATAATAAAGAAGTATACCAAAATACCGGATAGTTTAATGCAGATTTCTTTCCAAACGCGTATTGGAAATAAAAAATCTGAGAAAGTTGAGCACATTTTTATAAAATAATAATTTTAGGATGTTCCATATAGTATTGTAATTATATGATATGAAAAGAAATGACGCATAAATAATCTTTCTAATAGTCATAAATCTATCATATTATCAATATATGCATGGACACTAAAGAAAGAAATGCTAAGAAATTCATACCTTCCAGAGATTTGTTTACTAAATTTCAACATCTAAAAACAAATTTTAAATATTTTTTAAAATTCAATAGCCTTAGTAAATGTGCTTTTATTTGCGGAAGTATGAAATATTATGAAAAAATGTCTAATCAAAATCTATTTTGCTTATCTACTCATGTAGGTGCAGTGATTTAAAATATATTGCTAGAAATACTGAGTCATATTAAGTGCTTGTAGGTTTTTATTTTTTTTTTCAGAAGTTGGAATGGGCCTTTCTTATATGAGGATAAGAAACACCGGAAATTTCGTTTTTATTCAAAAACCGAAGGGAATAATTTAATATTAAATATGCGAGAAAAAATATATAACAAACAAAAAGGAAAAATATAATGTATTGCATTGTAATTGAAGTTTATCAACGAAAAAGAAAAAAACGAAAGTTATTTTAAATTTTATAATTAGAAATAAAAACGATAAACAAAATTTAGCTGTTTGCTAGTCATAAAATTTAATATCTAAAATATGCAAATATATTTGTATGCCTCTATGTTCACCCTCTTTGATAATATGGCACCCACTCTATTCTGCCTACGTATTACGTCTGCCCACAGCTATTGCACAACCCACACATATTGATTGTTATTGCTTAATGTATGCCAACAAAACTTTTTATTAACTGAATTATTTTTATATTATTTTCTTATATTTAAAATATATTTTTTGAGTAAAGCAGATTAAAAGGGAATATTTCATTTTCAGCTCAGTCCCAAAACAAATGATATTTAAAGTACAATTTTTATGAACACTATAGAAATTTGTTGAAAGCCAACTGGAGCATTTAAATATATGTAATAGTTATTATTATACTATTAGGCGCGGCTTTTAGTTTAAATAATTATTGGCGCAGTAATTCTATTTTTCCAATTCTTTACAGTTAATAGTATTGTAAGCACAAGCAATTGTCTAACTTAAATTGATTAAAATAATATACAGCATTGTGATAGGTGAAATCAAAGAAAATAAATTTCATGTTTGGATGTAATAAGGGGAAAAAAGAGCAAGGCCGTACCAGAATGTAGAATAACTTAATTCTTTAAAATACATATAAGTAGATCAAATAGTTGCTTCTAAATTTTCTTCAAGCGTTGTGATTTTTTATTTATTTTTAATTTTTACATATAACGAATTCCAAATTCATTATAATAAAAATACAAAAAAGACAATTAATACCAAAAAATCAATAAATATAGTTAACTTAATTTTAATATTATTTCAACACGTATTTATGCGAATGCGTGCATAGGTTTTTTTTTTTTAATTTGAAACTATTTTTTAAAGTGCATATTTAATAAATTAAATTACAAAGATAGATTTTTTTAAAAAACTAACGAAAATGAAAGTATATGATTTATGAAGTCACGACACAGATATGCAATTTTAATTTTATTCCAGTGTAATTCAATCTCATTTTAAGAGTAAGGCGTACGTGGGTTCACATTTATCATTTCGGTTGTACTGAAAAGAAAAACGAAATTATAATTATATAATTATGTCCAGTTTTGAATTGCTTTTTTTTTGTTTCCATAATCAGAGCACGAACTCACCTTTTACTACATTTTATGTGGACGAACAGAAGTACTATACCAAGAAATAGACAAACACATCCAACCACAATATATGCTATGCCTAGAAATGGATTTTTCCCTCCTAATAAAGAAGTGGTTGATAAAATCATTTTCTTCGATCCTTCAAATTCAGCCACGGAGTAGGCTAATTAAAAAATTTATTAATTTTATTTAAACAAAAAAACGAAACTACCATTAAGCTTACTATAATTAATTACTAATGTATAGTTTCCCTGCCGAAGACCTTCCTCACAGCATGCATCTGAATAGTTAACTATACGATATAGTTTTCTAAAACTAGGTAGAGCTGCTGTGCGCATCCATACAATAAGATCTTCATTCTTAAATAAGTGAAAAACTATTATGAAATTTTTTGAAGAAACAAAACTTTTAATGATATATACTTGGAAGCCATTATTGTCTGGATCTGAATCCAGGTCGCATAGCCGCTTCTCCCAAGATTTTGGTCGGTCAAAATTTTCAAGAGCTACATTAAAAAAAAACGGAAAAGAAAAATTAAAAATTCTTTAAATAAACCAGTCAACTATGCATATCTTAATTATTCTAAAAATAAAAATAACGCATTTTTAATACCTTTAGTTAAATTACCCTCCGGATTTCTAAATTTTATCTTTTTATCAGAAGGCCATGCGATTCCCGTACGTAAAAGTGGTACATTGTTCCGATTTCCATCAATTATACTCAGTGTATCTAAAATAAAAATGATATTATATTTTAGGTTTAAATATCACCTGTGCAAAAATTACCATTAAATAGTGAATTTGCAATTGCACCACATGGCGCAATTGGCTTTTCATTTTTGTCGTCAGAATAAGCGAAAGGATGACAATCGGTTGAAGGGGTCATCGATAGACGACCCAATAACTGATCATCATCTCGTGATTTAACGTAACGCCGATGATTTTGATAGTAATTACTTAAACCATAGTACATGTAGACTTTACCCTATGCAGGAATTACAAAATTTTAAATATTGTCTATTAGAAACTATTAAAAAATATTTAAAATAGAATACTTAGTGTCCATAAATTATTTGAATACTAACATTGAAACTTTCTTTAAGTGAAAATTCAATTTCGCATGTACAGTTCTTCACCTTACCGCCCTTGATTATCTCAGCGCATGTTAAATTTGTACCCTTATTGGCACAGTGAGTATAATCAATAACATGCTCCTTCACTTCATCGGAGAAGTATAGGAGTGCGATGCCTACGGGAATAAAAGCTATACCAATAATAAAAAATGTTGGCAAAACCGTGCCCGCTGTTAAAACAGGCTGCCAAGCTGGTAATCTCTGTTGTTTAAATGCCGAGTCTGGATGTTAAAATCCCATGTCCCATGCCATATTAATTTACCCGATAGTAACAGATAAAAACAAAATTATATGAAATGCAATAGTAAAAATATATTCTGTCAATAACTAATCGATATTTCAATAACACTGTCTTTTACCTGAAGGTCGTTTTGACTTCATCTGTGGCTCTGTTGTTCCATTTTGCGTGGCCATTTCACACCTATTCAATCTGAAATGCAACAAAATTTGTTAAAACATTAACAAATTACCATTTTTATTGCAAAACAATTTACAATTTTTATTTAAAATACATAACAAAATCACTAAAAGAAAAGTCGAAAATTAACGCAGCAATAAACTGACTCACAACTAATGAGTACATTAGCATAAGAAAATTTGACATTTGCAATTGTCTAAACAGTCTGGTTACAGCGGTCGCGTTTTGAAAAACGCTACAAATTCAAAATGTGATATTGGTCAGTAAAATAATGAAATGTCTATTAGGAAATGTATAAATATTATATCGAATTAATACAGACAAATAAAATTATTAATTAAATGAAAACAAAATTAAAATATATGCAAAATAAAAAAAAATAAAAACTAAGCGGTTAAAATGTTTGCAATCAGGCAGATAAAATAATAGATTTTTTTTTTTAAAATTAGGTCAAATAAGCGACCTGGCATAATAAATAGTATAATTTACCTTTTCCGTTTCCATTTTGTATGAGAGTATATAAACCTGTAATTTTTAAATTTCTATAATAATGGTGTTAAATTTAATAAAAGATAAATTATATTATAACAGCATTTTATTTTGATCATAAATTAGATTTTTTTATATAAAATAAAAATTCAATAATGCTCGAATTAAATAAATATTTTCAAACCTCAAAGATATCCAAGCAATAAACATGATTTTCTTAAATATTTTACGTATTCTGCCTTTTAAAAAAATGAAAATCATAAAATCATCTATTATCTGGTTTATTATTTGAACAATTATTTTACAGCAAACAAAATCATTTAGAAAAACTCAAAATTCATAAAAATTTATGTACGCATAAATATATGACTGTATCTATACATAAAGTTGACTAGAATAATACGAAAATATATGTGCACGCACATACGAGTATTCTACATTTTAGCATATGTAAATTATGTGAGAATTTTTTTCCATCTCATTTTGCTTTAAATAATATCAAAGATACTATTTAATATAATATCTTATAATAATAAGTCCAATATCCGCTGTTAAGAACATCATCGCAATTAGCTTCTAGAACAGAGGCTCCCAAACTTTTTTGTGTCGTAGACCCCTTGCCATGTTTTTCAGTTTTAGGTAGACCCACTACTTACCTGATATTGATTTTTGTAAATTTCTAACTGTAGTGAAGTTTAGTGTTAAAAACTTAAAGTAAAAACACATGTTAAGTTTTCTACATTTATTAATTGAATTTAAATTAAAACTTCTTAAAATAAAATTTTGTATCTGTTATATAAAATAAACGTAACATAAAATAAACTAAGCAATAAGGAAATGTTTTTAGTGGGAAGGATGAACCCGATGCTTTGATAATAAATTATCAACATTTGGCGTCAATTTTGTAAGGTTTAATCTTAAATCTCCTCGGCTAATGATGTCCAGTCTGTTTCTTTTTTTCGTTAGGAGATTAGTAACAGCGCTGAACCCCATTTCCACTAGGTATGACGATGGAAAGGGAATTAAAAATTTCCTCGCTATATTCCATAATACGGGATAAGTAACGGGTATGTTTTTTTGCAGCCAGAAGTGCTGATATCCGTGCTTAAACTGAACCTTAAGTTCTTCGTTTGTACTTATTTCAGTCAGTTCCTCTTGTATTATGACATTCGTTTCTTCTATGTTACCATATGGGTTAATTATTCACGGTGGTATTACCATAGTCAAAACATCTTCAAACATAGTTTCAAAATCTGAGTAGAGGGCATTTAAATGTTGAACGTAGGTTGAAACGTCGTCTTCCTGGCAGTTTGTCTGTGACAAATTGGGGAACAGGGAAAATTCGCCCCGCCCAATATTTTGCTTCATTAGTTTAACTCTGGCAAGAAACGCTGATAAGATGGACTTTGTTTTAACCAAATTTAGACTGTCGCCTTGTAACTGCAAATTAACCATATTACATGAGCCTTTCGACAGAATCTTGTCAAACATGAGCCTTTCGACAGCCAGCGTATTTCAGTGTGAACGAGTAATTGATGAAAGTGTTCGTCATTTTCTTCACACAACTGCGCCAATAACCGCGTATTCAACGCGTTGCTTCGGATTCGGTTTACTGCATCAATGACTAATTGAAGAGATTCATGCAATCTAACACTGAAATTTTTAGCAACTAAATTTTGTCGATGAATGACGCAATGTACGAGGGTCGTTCAATAAGTCCTTAGAAAATCCGAAAAATTGCTCGTAGTGTCGGTAAAGATTTTTTTTGTAAGTAGCATTATCGACAGGAAAGCTGTCAAAATTTCAGCTCGATCCATAGCGTAGGTCAATTTCTATCGTCGATTAAAGTTAACGACATTTATTTGTGCATAACAATGGAAAAAAGCTAGTTTAGGGCTGTCATCAAACATCTCCATTTGAAAGGCTTAAGCCCGAAAGAAATCAAAGCCGAGTTGGATGCAGTTCATGGCACATCTGCGCCTGTGTTTGCGACGGTTTACAATTGGGTGAATGAATTTAAACGGGGCCGTTCATCCACAAAAGATGAACATCGTTCAGGACGCCCAGTTGAGGTGTCTATTCTTGAAATCATCGACAAAATCCACGATCTGATTTTGAACGATCGGCGAATTAAAGTGCGCGAATTAGTTGAGGCCACGGGCATATCACAAGGTACAGTCGCTTCAATTTTGCATGAAAAATTGTCTGTGAAAAAAAACCTATTTTCTTTTCCCCAATCTGAAGAAATGGCTTGGCGGACGACGGTTCACTTCCAACGAGGACGTCATTGCTCAAACGGATGAGTATTTTGCAGAACTTCCGAAAAACGGTTGGAAAAGTGTATAGAGCTAAAAGAAGATTATGTTGAAAAATAAAAAATTTTTTTTTTTAAAAACAGTTTTTTTTCCATCTCTTTCTAAGGACTTATTGAACGACCCTCGTATTGCTAACACCCTTGGCACATTTTGTTTTAAATAGCTTATAAATCCACGATAACGTCCAACCATGGCAGGTGCTCCATCTGTAGCTACTGGTATTATATTTGATAAAGGGATTGCTTTTTCAATGAAGTAATCCTTCAAAACATGAAATATTGATTCAACTTTAGTGTCGGTTGTCAAAGTTCTTGCGAAGAACAGTTCTTCGTAGATTTCTTGATTCATAATAAAACGAACATATGCCAATAATAATGCTTCATTACCAGGTAAAGTTGACTCGTCCAATTATATAGAGAAATGGGTCGTTTGCAAATAATTACACAAGAAACTTTCAATATCAGAACTCATTTTATCAATACGTCTTTCAACAGTATTGTTGCTTAAGAGAATTCTTTTAATGATATCAGATGCAGGTTTGTGTAAAACAGTTTTTAATACCTCTTCAACTGCTGGCAAAATTAATTTCTCTCCGATAGTATGCGGTTTTCCGGATTTTGCTATAAGTAGCGAGATATTGTAAGACGCCCGCAAACCATCATCGTTTCTTTATGACGTCGAAGCGAATATTCTGTCCAGCGTGGGTCTCTTCTGAAGTTTATCTTTGAGTGTTTGAAAGTATTTCAAATCTTTATCTGTTTTATCAGGGTGACATCTTCTCAGATGATCCTGCAGCTTAGATGGTTTCATAGCGTCATTGCCCAAAACTTTGTTGCATAAAAGGCACATAGGCAATTATTTGTCCGACAATAATGGAATGAAGACAAGCTTCAAATAATCAACACTGTACTGCCTACGTTTCTTTTTAGATTCGGACATGGCATCAATAATCTGTGGACAAAATTAATCTATTTAAATAAGACATAAAGTCCAGCAGCTGTATATTAAAAAATCAAAGTAAAATTTAAATTGTATGGTCTTAGATTTTATGGCAGGCATAGGCGTACAGCCATTATAAATGAATGTGAGAAGGGGAATGTTATGAATATTACCTAAGGTTTTGGTATAATGGAACTTTAAGGAAATTTGAAAGTAACATGACAAAAAATGTTAAAATAAAATATTATACAACGAATAATAATAACAAATTGTTATGCGATTTATCTCTACGTACATTCGACTGTCATGTATAAAAATTCACTGCTTCCACTTTAGCAATAATACAAAATTTTAATTTTTATATAGAGAAGTATGTACAGTGCAATATCCATAATCTGAACTTCAGTAATCCGAACATTCCAGTAATCCGAACTGGCCCACAATGTAACGACCAATGGACAAAAGTACAATTTTTTTACTTTTTTCTGTGAAGTTATTTGGTAAGATGTATGTATTTATAAAAGAATAATAAATGCCTAGGAAGGTCGTAAATAAGTAAATATTGACACACATACATATTTATTTATGTGACCGGCCAAAATATGTTGTTTAATTCCAAATTTTTTTAAAAATACGTTTCCTATATGTAAACATTTAAATTCTATGAAAAAAACAAAAAAACAAATGAGAGTGTGTATTGGAAATTCTTCAAAAAACACGCACCTGTACAGTTGTGGATTTCTTATTTTCTTAATTTATCTTTCAAAGTGGTAACATATTGTATGTTTATAATAAAATACATACGTAATATGTATGTACAGTTGTCTTTTTTTAGATTTTTCCGAAAACATTCCATAATCCGAACATCTCCTTGCAGCAATTAGTTCGGATTACGGAGATTGAACTGTAATTATAATACCGATTGCTTAAACTTTGAAAAAGAAACTATTGAGAAGTACTCGTGTAATTTTGCATAATTTGAATATTTAACTACTAATAACTAGGCATCCCACAGGCCATCATCGATCTCATCCGTGTAGAGTGCGCTTCAAAGGACGAAACCGCGATCCATTCAACATCTCGAGAGGAATCAGGCAGGGTTGCGTAATCTCGCCTATCCTCTTCATAATCGCCCTAGACCTAGTCCTTCAACGCACTAACAACACAGCCAGTAACGGTATCCAGTGGACACTGCGTGAGAAGCTCCACGACCTGGACTACGCCGACGACATATGCCTCATGTCCCACACCTTCAACGGCATTCAGGAGAAACTGAATGCTCTGGCCTCCAACGCCGAAGAAGTGGGGATGAGAATCAACATCAAGAAGACCAAATTGATGCATATCGACGCCACCTGCGAGAGGCCCTTGATGCTACACGGTACCCAAGTTGAAGATGTCGAAAAGTTCTGTTACCTTGGCAGTATGCTCAGTAAGGATGGTAGAACTGAAACAGACATTCAAACGCGCATCAACAAAGCGCGACAAGCGTACACCTCACTTGTGAACGTGTGGCGTTCGAACCACCTCTCCATAGCACTCAAACTTCGAATATTCAGTTCAAACGTCAAGCCAGTCCTGCTGTACGGCTGCGAAACATGGAAAGTAACCGACAGCACGACTCGTAAGCCTCAAACATTTTGATCTTCTGGTCAAACTGGATAACGAACGATGAGCTGCTTCTTCTCACGAAGCAAACAGCCCTGCTAGCTGACACGACTCGTAAGCCTCAAACAAAGCAAGATCTTCTAGCCGAACTGGATAACGAACGATGAGCTGCTTCTTCTCACGAAGCAAACAGCCCTGCTAGCTGACATCAAACGCAGGAAATGGAGTTGGATTGGCCAAACCACCTACGGACATAGCAAGGATGGCACTAGATTGGAACCCACAAGGCAATCGCAGCAGAGGACGACCAAGGACCACTTGGAGAAGATCAGTCGGGGGCGAACACCAATAAATTGGCAAGTTATGGTCGGAAGTGAAAAGGCTAGCCCAAGACAGAAGCAGATGGAGAGAGTTCATAGAGTCTCAAGTGCCGCTATATGCTCCATAGGAGCGACTGTGTCTCATGTCTATGTGTACAAATGCATATATGTGTAAAAATTGTACAATAACGTAGAAATGAAAAACCTGTAAAATAAAAAAAAAATAACTGAAGTCATGATCGGCGTAATTTATCTATCTTTGCTAAGTACGAGTACAAAACTAAAATTTAATAAAAAATAATGTACTTACATTTCTCCGGCACTATAATTTGTGTGATAAACTACCAGTTTATATTTTTTTAAATATTTTCTTAGCACTTTCTTTTTCAAGATTCAGGAAACGAATAAACGTATTTGTCTCACATTCGTATTTATAGAGTGACGAATTGAACAAGTCAGTGCAATTTCGCGAAGCTGTGAGACAAAAATTGACAAGAATTTTTACTGCGCGTAAGTTTTAGTTTTAATTTTAAATGGAATGTTTATTTAATAAGGACTATAAATGAAAACAATCTATATTCTCTAGGAACACTATATTAATATTTTATTTGCAAAAAGTAATATTATTTATTTGACTTTACAATAAGAGGACTGAACTAGAACTGCCTTTACACGTACAATGCGTTGTTGAAATTGGGAAACCAGTTTTACTAGCGAGTACTGTTAGAGCTGCACCGGTTTCATTGTAAAGCCAGTCGATGGAGTAATTTTAAAATGTGCATCTACTTATAATTATTACAATTGGCTTGGACATTTATATGCTGATAAAGAGAAATATGAAATTCTTATTATTTGATTCCATATTTCTGTTTTAAATCACCGACATTTGCATTCCTTAAAATATTAAGTTCTATATCGTTATCCGATATAACTCCTCCCATCTTCGTTTTAGGATTCTCCTGGATCCTATTTTCTACTTTAACTTTAACATTTTGTTTTTTTTCTTCTACACATGATAAAAATAATAATTATCAAAATTAATATAATGACAAAGGTTCCAAAACTATAATTTACAATTTTATGATATTTAAGTTCTTTGATCAGCTTTATATTCTCAATTGTTTCCATTTCAAATTTTTTAAATTTAATGCTTACGTTAAAATTAGATACAGTAATTTCTTTGGGAATAATAAATTGTTCCACATACTTAAATACATTGTTACTGTATATATTATTATTAATTATCAACGTACAATTGCTGTAAGTTATAAAATAATTACCATTTAATAAGAACTTTCTTTCGTCACAAGTTGAATTGAAGCTTTTATTTTTAAAGGTTTTTATAATTAACATATAATCAACTAGCTCAATTATTTCTTCTTCGTTATTTTCTTTTGTCTTACAATTACGTTTAAGAGCGCAATGTTTGCTTAATTTTAGTTCTTTAAGAGATGAATTTTTTATATAGGTATAAGTTTTATTTTTATATTCTACAATATATTCTGGATCTGCATTAATTTCGATCAAATACTTATTTGAGATTGGAATCAATAATTTTTTATTTAACTTAATTACTTCTACAGGTAGTTTAATTGCAAAAATGATTAATTCTTCATTGAATCTCGCTAAACCTAGCTTAATATCGAGAAGTTTATTAAAATCTATATTATATGTATTGATTTCCTCACTAGTTAGGATATTTGGCTGAAATATACCTAATCTAGCCGAAGCAATATTTTGTTGAATTAAATCTACATGGTCTTGTATTATATTAAGTCTAAACATATATTCTATGAATAGATTCTTAGCTATTATATTTTCAGTTACTTTTTTAATTTCCTTTATTCTTAAAGTTACTTCTTCTCTGTCCGATTGAATAATATTTTTCAAATTTATAAATGTTTTATTAAAAGCATCGTTTATTTTTATTTGTTGATTCATATTATTAATTATTTGGTTATTATTTTTGTCAGTTATTAGGAAATGATTTTCTATGTCCTGTCTATCGTCGTCATCCATTGTTCCATAAATCCATCTCATTAAAGTTCCCATACCATTAAATAAACCACGTTTAAATCGATGGGGCATTATGGTGTGAATTTTATTTTTAATATCATTTACTTTACGTTTAAGCAATTCTTTCCGGTCTCTAATGAAATCTAATAAGTCAACTGTTTTTCCAAAATCGTCAAGAATTCCCGAGATTTCCATTGGATTTATTACGTGTAAAATTATGTCGTACTTACTTACGACTTCGACTACGTCTACCTGGATTTCCACATAACCTAAATTTGAATCAATTTTCTCTATTGTCAGAGATTGTTGTGTCAGCGGTATTGTCGTCAATATTAATAAGCATATTATCATCTTCAATACCTGCGAATTTTAAAGGCCTTTTAATATTATTTTCATGTACGTTTTTTAACTTAAATTTTCTAAATTTAGGCTGTTCCTTATGTCTTAAACTAATATAATTCTTAATAAAACCTTCCTCCCTGTTTTCTTGATATTCCTCTCTATCATTATTTAACTTATCTATAACTTGTTTCTTTTTATTATCTATTCTATTTTTAATAACAGTAAAAT
The DNA here is from genome assembly GCA_958298945.1 of Atherix ibis. NCBI lineage: Eukaryota > Metazoa > Arthropoda > Insecta > Diptera > Athericidae > Atherix > Atherix ibis. Next base: position 8,650,201 of record OY282610.1, read on the forward strand.
CAACTAATTTGTTTTGTACATTTAAAGGGGTTGTTTTAATTGTAGAATGATAGTTTTTATTATAAAATTCTAAAGCGTTCAGAATTTGAGTTTTGATATTTACTTTATTTTCTAAATTTAATACTCTTATTCTTTCCGTCAAAGTGTTATTTAACCTCTCTATATCTGCATTGCCTGTATGACTGTTTGGCTTTACAAAATGAACTTCTATATTTTTTTCTTTGAAAAAATCTCTAATGTTAATGGTATTAAATTCGTTGTCACATACAAACTTTTTAATAGTCCCTTTAATGGCGAGAAAATGTTTAATTTTTTCGATTAAAGTCTTAGAATTCCTATCTTCTAAATAAAAACATACGGCATGTTTTGAAAATTTATCTATAAAAATTATAAATGCATGTTTACTGTTTACGTAAGTATCTACATGTACTATTTCGTTAATGTCGGAAGGCGTTTCAGTAAAATGAAATTTTTTCTTGATAGGGTTTCTATCATATTTGGCAGCAGTACATAAATCGCAATTATTGACTACTTTATTAATTAAAATTTTTAAATCTGGATAATAAATTTTATGCTTAATACCCTCGTAAGTCGCTATCATTCCTGAATGTCCTGTTTCATTTTTATGAAACAGTGAAATCTGTTTAATTGCTTCTTCCTCAGTTTTCATATTCTGTGCGTAATAACTACATTTGATAAATTTCACATTTTTATCGTTTTTAAAAAATTCAATTAATTTTGTTTGAACTTTATTATAATCTGTATCAGGCAATTCAGAATAAATTGCAATCTTACCTGTATTGATATATCTTCGGATAATATCTACTAGGCTTGTTTCCCCCGAAATGTCATTTTTGTCAATATAAATTTTTTTCTTATTTAAAACTTCCTCATACTCTTTTTCCTTTAGTTCTACAATAATAATCTGAGTTTTGAAGCGATTAACGATCGTTTCAAGTATGGGTATATGGTCAATTAAATTTTCTTGCTGTGAATGCACCGTTTGCACTTCCATTGATTCGTTAGAGTTTATTACGTTTATTTCTTTACTATCTTGATTAATTCTACTTAAAAAGTCAGCTACTTTGTTTTCTTTTCCCATAATGTAGTCAATTTTCATATCGTACTCTCCCAATTGTACTAACCACCTCTGTAATCTAGGATTAATATCTTTTCCAGCATACTTTGCCTGTAACCATTTAATAGGTTGGTGATCGGTATATAAGTCGAATTCTTTACCAAAAATATAAGGCCTAAAGTAGCTAGTTGCCCAAACTATTGCCAACAATTCTTTTTCAATTGTGGAGTAGTTTTTTTCGTGGTTATTCAACGTTCGTGAAGCGTAACATAAAGGATGTCCCTCCTGTGTCAGAACAGCGCCCAATGCGAAGTTGCTCGCGTCCGTAATTAATTTAAATTTTTTTTTATAATTTGGATATTTTAAAATGGGATAATCAGTTATTAATTCTTTCAATTTATCGAAAGCAGATATGTAATTTGGGTCGTTTAAATTTATTTTAATATCCTTTTTTAAATATCTTATGATAGGATATGCTATTTTTGCGTAATCTTTTATGAATTTCCTATAGAATCCAGTAATTCCCAGAAAAGACTTAATCTGTTTTTCAGTAGAAGGTAATTTTAGATCTCTGATAATTTGGATTTTGTTAGGATTTGGTTTTACTCCTTCCGCAGTTAGAATATGTCCCAAATACTCAGTTTCTTTCTTTAGAAAGTTGCATTTGTTTATTTGTATTCTAAGTCCTGATTCTTTTAATTTGTTGAATATTTTTCTTAAATTAACTAAATGTTCCTCCAATGATGTACTAAATATTAAAATATCGTCCAAATATACGACACATATTTTATTGATGAATTCTCGCAATACGGAATTCATTAATCTTTGGAAAGTTGAAGGGGCGTTTTTAAGCCCAAATGGCATTCTGACGTATTCGTAGTCCCCAAAAGGAGTGGAAAAGGCTGTCTTTGCGCTATCTTCAGGTTTCATCATAATTTGATGAAATCCCTTAGCTAGATCCAGCGTACTGAAGTATTGTGACTTCCCTAATTTACCTAATATGTTCTCCATATTAGGAATAGGGAATTTGTCACAGATAGTTATGTCGTTTAGTCTCCTGTAATCTATAACTATTCTCCATTTTTTTTCCCCCGAATTATCACTTTTTTTCGGCACTATCCATAACGGACTATTATATGGTGAGGAACTTTCTCTAATAATACCCTGATCAAGCATTTCTAAAATCTGACGTTCAATTTCTTTCTCATGAACCTGGGGATACCTATATATTTTAGAATATATAGAATTGTTTGTTGTTGTCACGATTTCGTGTTGAATCTCGTGAGTAGCCGTAAGTACATCTCCCTCTCTAAAAAATAATTCATCAAACTCAGATATTAAGGGTACTAGTTTTATTCTCTCTTCATCATTTAAATGATCGAATAATAACATGTCCTCAATTGTACTATTTATCGGTTCTAACATTTGTATACTATTTATATCAAAAGGGTAATCACTATTTATAAACATTATTTTATTTCCGTTTACTTCAACATTTTTGTTAGCTAAATCAATTTTTGCACATAATGGCTCTAAAATATTTTGACCTATAATAGCGTCGTAGTTTCTATCTTTTAATTCAATAACCTTCCATGATATTGTACCAATAATTTTAAATTCTGAAGGAATCGGAGTAGCTATTTTATTCGTTACTGTGTTCGTTCCATTAATGGTAGTATAAAATAAAGGTTTTTCTAAAGTTTCTTCCTCAAAATTATAAAGTAAGTTTGGTTTTATTATACTAGTAGTTGAACCAGTATCAATTAAACACTTAATTGTTTGATTATTAATTGTTATATTAATTATGGGAAGTTTACAGTCCGAGGCTCCTCTTGAAAATTTACAGCTTGTTGTAAGTTTTCAATCTCCATCGGTTCTGCGTTATTATTTCCCCGAAACATCCTGTTTTGTCCAGAATTATTCGAGGTGTTTACGTCGGATCTGTATTGTCCCGAATTTTGGTTAGAATATTGATTAAAATTTGGATTTCTATTATAATTTAAATTATTATGATTCGAATTATTATGATTAGCATTAGAAATATTATTATGAGAATTGTTATTGCTGCTATTATTGTTATTGTTATTAAAATTATTATTGTTATTATAATTATTATGGTTATTATAATTATTATTCCGATTGTAATTATTATTATTGTTATTATAATTATTATTACGATTGTAATTATTGTTATTATAATTAATTTTCCGATTGGAATTATTATTATTATAATTGTTATTATTATAATTAGATTTTTTGTTATTATTATTAAAATAAGATTTCCGATTATTATTATTTTCATAATTAGGATTTCTATTATTATTAAAATTAGGATTTATGTTATTTTTATTATAATTGTTGTTAACATTTCTAATTTTTCTGTGATAAATATCGATGGTTCTGTAATCATCTAACATTTTTAATTTACCGTACTTATTACAAATTTCGGACAAAGAAGAATTTTCTGGAATGTGAGCCCTAATATTACCATCTATTTTCTCAATTAATATTTCAACTAAATCTCTACTAACATTTTCAGGTTTATAAATTTCGGGTTTTCTTTCATCGAAAGCATAAATCTCATTAAGTTCAAAATTAACACTTATAAATACATCAAATAATTCTCGCAAATTGCCCACCTTAACTAATCTGCAATGATTGAATAATTCTGAATAACTTTTACGAGGTTGAAAATGTTGTCTCAGCTTCTGTTTTAAGGATTCCCACGATGGGTCCTCACCAAGTTGCCGGATGCACATTTCAGCTTCACCTTGGAGTTTCTGGTTGAAAATGATTTGATGACAATAATTAAGTAGTTGTACATTTGTACCACACAAAGAATTCGCATTTTCCACTGATTTTATGAACGGTATAAGTCCATAATCGTTGGATCCACTAAAAGATTTAAGTTGACGGAACTGGTTAATAATATTTTCTGTTGATAACCGAAATGGATCATTTTCATTATTTGACTGCTGCTGCTGCGGCTGTCGTTGTTCTTGCTGCTGTTGCTGTAGTTGAACTGCTTGCAACTGCAAGGTCTGCTGTTGCAACACTTGCCTATATGAGTTAAGTTCACCCTCCTGATGTCTGACAACTTGTTTCAACTCATCAATTTGTTGAATTAAATTTCCGATATTAGTAGCCATTTCGAAAATTTTATGTTTTGTGAAATTACTCGATTTAGATCGACTTTATCACGATAATTTTTCACTATAGTCACAATATTCACAAACACTCAATTAAAACCTTTTTTGTTTTTTTTTTTTTTTTTTATTGTTTGGGTCAAAAAAAAATTTTTTTTTTAAATTTTATTGATCTTATTTTGTTTGATTTGAAACACTGGATTCTATTTCTTCAGAGACAGAATCCTACCGACTGCGCCAGTTTTAGTTTTAATTTTAAATGGAATGTTTATTTAATAAGGACTATAAATGAAAACAATCTATATTCTCTAGGAACACTATATTAATATTTTATTTGCAAAAAGTAATATTATTTATTTGACTTTACAATAAGAGGACTGAACTAGAACTGCCTTTACAATGCGTTGTTGAAATTGGGAAACCAGTTTTACTAGCGAGTACTGTTAGAGCTGCATCGGTTTCATTGTAAAGCCAGTCGATGGACTAATTTTAAAATGTGCATCTACTTATAATTATTACAATTGGCTTGGACATTTATATGCTGATAAAGAGAAATATGAAATTCTTATTATTTGATTCCATATTTCTGTTTTAAATCACCGACATTTGCATTCCTTAAAATATTAAGTTCTATATCGTTATCCGATATAACTCGTATGCTTGTAACAAGATGATACTGGTATATCATTATGTGCAGGTTTTTACAAGTTCAAAATGTATTGCGACCACAAATGGAATGCCTACATGCTACAACTTACACAATTTTATAAACATATATAATAAATTTTTTACTTCATAGGTACTTTTATAAATAATGTATATGTCTTTATATTATAAGATAGTATAATGTAAGTAAATAGGTACTATCAGTGTATGTTGAGATCCACTACCGTGGAACCCCATTTTCATTTCATGGACCCCAAATTTTTTTTTCGCTGACGTACACCTCTTGCAGGTTGTCATAGACCCCTGGGGGTCGATATATACCACTTTGGGAATCACTGTTCTAGAAGGTGACAAAATGCACACACTGCAATATATTTAAGAGTAATTTTTATTTGTTTCTTTTAAAATACCCAGATATTTACTTATTAAATGTTAAAGATCTAGATATTAAAATGTATTATGTAGCTGTTGCCATTTGAAAGGTTTTGACGATTTACAAAATACCAAATATCTGGGTGCCCAGACCTGTTCCACAATAATGGGCATGCAAAGAAATTGTTATAAGTAGGGTATGTATTTTTGAGTTTAAAAATTTGTACATACTTTACTACTTTTCAATAATGTTAGACATCCAATTTAATAACATATTTTTTTAATACTCCAACCAGTCCAGCTATACATAAATAAAAAAGATTTTTTCCTATTTATGTATGCTGATGCACAAATTTATCTATAGATTTTCCATGTAAAAAAAATATTTTCCCACGTCTGTCTAGATTATTTATTAAATTATCATATTATTTGGTTAAAAGATAATAATGATATGAAAATAAAAATATGTTAATAAAAAAAAATATTTGTTTTTAGTTGTAAGAAAATTTGTAGAGAATTCAACATCCTCAGTGTACTCGTAACATTTAAGAATTTGTGGAATTAATTTTTTTTTGTTCCAATAATATTTTCCAGTTTTCGTTATGCCTATCCACCCAAGTTTTTTTTTTGTTAATTACCATCTCAGGAAACATTAACACTAAAATTTTCACTCAGAATATAACGAGGACTAAGTAAATGCCATTAGGCCATGGCTAGGTTCTAAGACTGTATCAAACTTGAATGTTCGCGTATAACGAGTAGGTGCAAATTTTACCAACATTGCTACACTGAGGACAGACTAATTTTAGATACACAATAAGACATTAAACACATCAAATCAATTCTACAGAGAATAAGGATTTTTTTGGGAAAAAAAATCTATTTTCTTGGAATAAAACAAAGTTATTTACGGTTTGATGTTTCAGTTTATATTTCCAAATTTAATTAATAATACTTTATAATTCAATAAATATACATTAAGATAAGATTTGTTAAGTTGAATGTATTTTTAGTTTAACGGTTTTGTTATTTGTTCTTTTTCTTCTGTTTATTTAATTTATTTTATTCAAAATCAAATATATAAATTTAATATATTTCTGCTTTGTTTAAATTAATAAAATTTATTTTATAATAGTAGTAGGTCAACAATTTATAATTTATATTTAGGTATGCATCTGTGTATATAATTGTCTATATCTCTATTATAATGAACGCAAAAATAAAATAAAAAAGTAATATTCATATTAATAATAATAATTAAAAATAATGATATATGATAGACAAGTTTATTATTAATGAATGTATATAAAGTTGAATGCAATTTATATACGACGTATGATGACATATAAAACATTTGCAAATATTATTAATTAATAAACACAAGAACGCAATTATTTTTATTTTTATTAATTTAAATTCATTTATTTTGGGCTTATTTTCTATACTATACACTTACAGTTATTTTTTTTTTAAATTCCAATTTTTTTATTAATTTTATTAATTTAAATTTTTTTATGTTAGTTTACTCATTCATGTTTTATTATAGTTTTTTTTATTATTATATTAAACTAAATAAATCATATTATTTGCTAATTACTTAACGCAATATCTAAATTTATATAAGATCATTATCAATTTTGAATGGACTTGAATTATAAATTACTTTTCTTTTTTTCTGATACTTTTGTTTCTATTTGTTAAATTCAAAAAAAATATATATATATATATAATTTTCGCCTTATACTTATTTTTTTTTATTTTAGAATTTTTTAGTACTAACATTTTGTTATAATAAATAATAAATTATAATTTTTCTTAAAAATGTTCTTGTTTTAACATAAAAACAAATATTGTATATTTATATTATATAATTGATAAATAATAAATAATGTTATTTTACTGTAAGACGATGAAAATATAAACAAACAATAAGTTTATCAAATTTTAAATATTATGGGTATTACAAATACGCTTTCATTATTCAGACTTTATTTCATCGTTGGGTAAAATATGAAAAAATTAAAATATAACTTAAAAAAATGAAAAACAAAAGTCTCGAAAATCACATGCATTCAAACTAGATTATTGTATTCCAAAGATATATGCTATCATTTATACATTTTATGAATGTAATTTAATTAAATAGCAGTTATTGATATAACACTAAAATTAGTAATTTTAAATTCAATTATTATAAAATGTTGAGTGCATAAAGAGAAAGGATACCAAATAGTTATGTTATATTATGACCACACATTCAGTAATAATATAAAAAAAAAACCTAATTTCATTTGGAATTTTTAAAGTAAAATATTTGTATTTTAACTTTCGTTAGGAATCAATTTTCGAAAATTTATATTTTTTTAAGCAAAAAACAAATTATTATAATTTAAACTTATTAGATTTTCAGAACTTTATATCCTCCGCCCATATTTTATAAGATAGTTGTTTTAAACTGTTTTAGTTTAAATTGATTTGATAAAACAATACAAAATTGATTAAAAAAACCGATAGCGTATTCAGAAAAGATACATTTCATACACGTGTAATAATTTTGATAAATACGAGACTTCGCTTATAAATGTCTACTTGTAAACATATAAACATAGATGGAAAAATACATGCCAAAGAAGCCAAAGCTACACTTACAGAATTAGGAAAAAAATTTGATTTTTATATAAATAAAAATTAATAACTAAATTAGAAACAAAAAAGAACAATTATCCTTAAACAAATACTAATATTCTTTACAAATTGAACTCCAAGCCTCTTTTATTATTGGCAAAGGTTTTCTATTGAAATTTAGGTATCTTTATCCTTAATTTAATTAAATTCATACGATTTACATTTAATTTTAGATTTTTATATTGACTATTATTTTAAAAAAATAAATAAAAGTTGACACATTTTTTATAAATTAATGTCAAAATTTTCTGTAATCAAGTACAACACACATTTATATATATACATATGCAAATGCTTATGTTTGGTTTTTATATTAATTTTGAAAAATTAAATTTAAAAAATATTAGTAAGAGTTTTTTATCTATTGTATTTGCAAAATAAGCATATACACATTTTTATATTCGTAAAAATAATAGTTAAATAGATGTTATTCTCCACTATCTTTCAAAATTCAATAGAATCAAATTGGAATGCAATCGGACGAATACGGCGATAGAAATAAAAACCTATCAAAATTTAAATTTTATTTTGATTACATTCCATTTGCTTATAACTTTGTTCTATTTAATATGAATTCAAAATGAACACTATTTACGCTTACATGGCTGTATCCAATAAGTCATTCTTCATACAAACTAAATTATTATTTGATGTTTCTTTTAAAAAATTTATATTTCTCTTAACATTTTCAGTCAATTTTTTTTCTTTACGATTTTATAAAACTTTTGATATAATTTATATTCATACCAAAAGTAAATTACAAAAAATTTTCTTTAGTAATAAGATACTATTATAATAATATTATATCATAAATAAAATTTGAAAAGATTATGCGAACTACATTTTGAGTAATATGTTTTCTTATTACTTTATAAATCAAAAGATAGCTTATTTTTTGATTTATAAAGTAATAAGAAAACATATTACTCAAAATGTAGTCCGCATAATCCTTTCTAATTTTATTTATGATATAATATTATTAAAAATATTATAAAATTTCGAATACTCTTATTTACCTTTTGTGTAGTGGACACAGAATTTTCAAAAGAAAATTATATATGAAATATAAAGAAATTTATGAAAAATTTATTTAAAAAAAGTTAAATATTTCTAAAAAATTAGATTATATAATATTTAAAAGGAATTGGATTAGTTGGAACTTTTGAAAGACTACTGGGAAAAAACTCAAAAAGAAGTTGCAAAAAAAATTATTACAAATTCATGTGTTAAATATACTTACTACAAACGAAAATACAATAATCATTTCGTCCTTTCCATGCAATTGCTCATTAAATTAATTCTTCCTTCTCACATTTTTGTTTATTATATGTTACGTTATAATATAAAAAAAGTAATTATAAATAGTATTCCATTCAATAAATCAAAATTATTAATTTATAAATAATATAAGTTTAGCTTGCTTGGATAAATGAATGTTTCTGAAAAAGGCAAATCATTTTTGATTTTGCAATCTAATTAATACGTGGGAAAATGGTAATTGCATTTGATGTTAAAATATAATTCTTTTTTTTTTTAAATTACTCAAATTATGATAATATAATATGGTATGATCTTAGATTTGTGGCATTTATTTCATTTTAAATTATTTTTTGCCATTAGTAAAAATATGGAATTTAACAGGACATTTGAGTTCTTATATTATTTAAATTATAGTGTATCCATCAATTGTGTATTTCCATGTAATTATATTTTATTACATTTAAAAATTTGATTTATTTATTAATATAATAAATTGACTAAAAACCTTTTTTAATTTCTTCCGCATTATTCCCAGTATTTACCCATTTTATTTCATTAAAAACTAGTTTTTGTTTCTATTTCTTAAATAGTAACTTGTACATTTGAACGTTCCGAAGAAAAGCTTTTAGACGGCACCGATTCAATGCAATCCGGCTGTAAATATTAAAATAAAAAGAACATAAAAATAAAAAAATAAATGAAAATTTACATATCATGAGTGTTGAGAGTATGCGCAAGATATTTACAATTTTTGTAAATAATGCAGTGTATATATTAAGTTACAAGCAGTCGAATATATTGTTGCTCTTTATTCTTCAGCTAACAATAAGTGTTACATTCTTATTCAATAGATACTATTGAATTACTAACAATACAAATTACTAGCTAAAAATAACTTTTTAATTGTTACTACATCTATTTTATGTAAGGATAATCGATTTTAATTTTTAAAATATCCTGAAAAGGATAGATTTGCATGAAAGTAAACTGAACTTTTTGATTTAAAAATTATATAAGAAAATATTCAATCGATTATTATAGTGAATTAGTACATTTTAAATACAAATTAAAAAATTTATTTTGATATGTTAATAAAAACTAAACAGTTCATCAACTATCTAGCAGCTTTCAGTGTAATTTTATCCATATATTGGGTTGGTGCAAAAGTTATGCCCGTTTTTTATGATCCTAGATAAAAAAAATTTTTCTTCAGAAATGATGAATAGTATCTTCTTTTAAATGATTGCATTATATAAAGGATGCTTTCCCTCAACTTTCTATTCAGTTTTGTCCTGGCCAGAGTACAGTGAAGAGCTCTTGTATTGTTTCGAAATGTCGGTCGATAAAGTGCATTTACGTCATTGTTTACTTTATGAATTCCGTAAAGACAATACCGCGAGTGTGGCCCCCAAAAACATCTGCGAAGTGTATGGAACAGATGTCATCAAAGTTCGGCAGTTCATCATCAATTGTCGGCTGCCAATTTATTGGATCGCGTTTCAACGTGCGTTGCTTTGAGTGCGATACAAAACCATGAACCTTTTTTGCATCGTTTGGTAACGGGAGATGAGAAATGGGTCGTGTACAACAACGTGACAAGAAATAGACATTGGGCTATACCTGGACAAGCCCCATTAACAACTTCGAAAGCCGAAATCCATCAAAAAAAGTTATGCTTTGTGTTTGGTGGGATTGTAAGGGTGTATTTTGAACTTTTGGAATGCAATCAGAAAATTACAGCAGAACGATATTGTCAGCAATTAACCAAATTGAACATCGTCCTTCAAAAGGATAGACCAGAATTGGTAAACAGAAAAGGGGTAGTGTTTCATCACGACAACGTGCGACCACATGTGGCTATGATGACCCAACACAAGCTGAATTGGGATGTTATCAAGCATCCACCGTATTCTCCAGATCCTGCTCCTTCCGATTTTCATTTATTCCGATCACTGCAAAATTTTTTAAATGACAAAAAATTTGATACAATAGAGCAGGTAAAAACATCCCTTACTACTTTTTTCGCATCAAAATCCACGGAATTTTACACTAATGGTATTAATAAGTTGATAGAAAGATGGGAGGAGGTTATAAGAGCGGAAGGAAATTATATAATTGATTAAATAAATAATACAAATTAAAAAAAAAATGTTTAATTGTATATGTAAAAAAACGTTATTACTTTTGCACCAACCCAATAGATAAATACGTGTTTGAAGAATTATACTAATGCAATAAATCCTGACAAAATCGAAAAACAAATATCTTTCCTTAACTGAGCCATGACACATATTAAATTCGTACACTGAAATTTAAAAATGTATCGTATTCAAATATTTACGGTTCTTAAAAAAATTTACGGAATGTATCGTATAAATTAATTTGTATTTTGTCTTAACATTCAATTGAATTAGATCGTTTTTTATAGTAATAAAATAATATAGTTCATTAATTTACTCTAATTGTTATAATTGCAATATTCCAACTTCCTCCCGCTAAAGATATTGAACAAAAATATTTTCATTATTATAATAAAATTTTCACGTTATAAATCGAAATGAAAGTTTAACATTAATAAAAACTATAAATCGAAAAATATTTTTTCATCATCTAAATTTTAGCATACGATTAATATTTATACAAAATATATCATTTTAAGCTTAATGTATTTGTTTATGTGCATATTTTCTTTTATGTGTATGTATGCAAATGTAACTTTATATGGTCAATTTAAATGCAATATAAACGAGGATGACTTGGTGAAATAATTACAACCACCATATATAATTATATTTTTTTTCATACTTATGAGTGAATTGGGAACTAGACTAAACCAAATATCAGAATATTAAGCTAGCGCTGAATACCGCCTCATTGACATTAGTACTCATAATCAGGGGAGACTTCTTCCTGACTTATTTGACTCAGTGCTTACCAATGTGTTATGATCTTGGATATCTCCATTTGCATCGTTCGCACTGTAATCAGAACTAGATTTTCCCTCTTCCTCCCCTTCATCCTCGCCCTGTTCCATGTCATTAGACTGATCATCTGGTTGCTCTTTTTGTTGATCTTTTCGTTGGTGTTGCTGATCTTGTTGTTGATGCTGCTGTTCAATTTGCTGTTGTTCATCTAGTTGTTTTTGCTGTTCTTCTTGTTGTTTTGAATCACGCTTTTTTAATATATCGTCCAAATTGAATCGACGACGATAATTTACAAAAAATGTTCGAACATGTGTCTCAGTTTTAGTACCAAGCATTTCAGCAATAGCCTATAGTTAGGAGTATTAAACAATATATATTCAATTAATTAAAAACACAACGGAGGAAATAAGAATTAGCTTATATTTATTATATCTTTACTTGAAAGTCTTTGCCGAATTTTTTTACACCAAGAACAGCTAATGCCAACTCTTCGTTATTCCATCTTGGATTGATGCGACACTGCTCTGGCACTTGCATACCCTCAAGCATATCTGAAATTTTGCGCTTGTGTCCGCTTATAGTTTGTTTGTATTTCTGAACCTATGCAAGAAAAAAAATTATTTTACCACTGAAATACATTTTGTTAATAAATAATATTAAAATATTCTTTTTCAAATACCCATATGCGGATATTACAATTACAAAAGGATTAAGTTCACATCTTGAATTGGAAACAATGTATTGACACAATTTTCTTTCAATCACTTTTCACAAATAAGCTCATAAAAAAACACTCTTAAATAAATATTTAAAAAATCATATCATTTTAAATTAATAACAATAAAGAAAATACAATTAATAAGAAAAACCTTTTCAGTAATGTGCTCATTATGAATATAGTAATTATGATATTCAGTTTACAATATTTTACATAATAACTTTTATATAACACATTTACAATAATGCAAGTATAAATGGGTATATAAAAATGGGACAGATTGTACATATAATATATATTACTATTAAATACAATGTTCGAAAGACGGAACACTTTCCAAAGGTGTATTTTTTACATATGAATGTGATCAGGAAACTAAGATTTCGAAACTATACAATACCATTAAAAAACCAGAAAATTTTTCATTTATTTGGTAATTACTAAGTATTCAAACGTAATTAGTTCTAAATGTATAAATATGAAACACATTTTCGTAGTTGAGATTATTCTTTATAGGCATTTGAGTATGAATACTTGGAAATGAATACTACGCTTAAACCGTGGCATTATTTGGAGCTGAACATTATCAACGTGTTAGCATTTTTTCCAGACGACAGTTATGTGGAATCAAAGGCTCAACACCACCACCTATTTATAAGACCCCAAAGACCTTTAACTAGTCCAAAATTAACCGATGCTCTTCATCACGCACATATTCCATTTGTCCAGAAGCACATTGTACGGAGTTCCCACTACTGGCGGTGGGCTTTATTTTCCGATTAAACAAGAGTATGTTTCAATGGTGATGACGGAATATGGCGAATCTATCAGTGGCCTGGACGACATAAAAAGATGACCTTTGCCAATAAATATCGAGTAGAACATAACATGCCCAAACTGTATAAGTCGTAAATTACTATTTTACGAACTTTGAAATCAGAATTATGAAACCACCATCGCGAAGTCTGTAAATTAATTTCATCGAATGCATTCAGAATATGCTAGAAAAAAATAGTTTGAGCTAGACAAATGTCTACCATGTCTGCTATTAAGCCTTTAATTATAATTAATATTCCATCTAAAATTATTTCAACATTAATTATGGAAGAAAAGATAGAGAGAGTAAAAGATTCCTGATTTACTATTTAACACCCCCATAAATTCTATCAAACTAGCTGCGTTCAAGTACATACTAAACACCAAATACAGAAATTTTTGTTTCTCAAAACAATTGACAAAATAAATTAAAGATTATTAATTTGTTTGCATTTTAAAAGCACCTATCTAAAGAAATATTCCAAGCTTGGAAATATATGGTAGAACTTGAAAAATACGCTTCTGAAATCAAATAAAGGAAAGATTATGGAAAAAGCAATTGGAAAATACAATAAATATCAACATTTTAATGAGCAAGTTTCAACTTGACTATAAAAATATATCTTCGCAGCTTTCACAAGAATTACAGATATTTTGTTAGAATTACAATTTCGTAAATCCGTATATATAACTTCCTTCTCATTATTTTAGGAAATATATATATATATAACTTCCTTCTCATTATTAAATATTATTTTGACTTGTTAAAAAAATATTATATCCTTATTAAAAGAATTTTAAAACTTCTCGCATGTACACTATATTCTCATAATTGATATGTTTCCTAATAATAAATTGTGGTCTTTATTTGTTTTTTATTTCTTTTTTTCAGTCAAATTATATTAAATTGTTACAACTTTGACAAAATAAAAAATATAATATATAGATCTAGGAAAAAAGAACAAATTGTAACATGGCATGTTTTCGAGGAACCATAGATTAACAAAGGCTATTAACAATATCATTATTTTGATAGTATGCAAATTTAACATTCACACGTAAAAAAACTTTTCAAAATAAACGGATTATTATTCCCTCTTGTGAAAAGTTCTAGTGTAAACTGATCAATCCAATATTTTTTAAAAGGATTATGATTTTTACTAAAATAAAATTCATTTTTTTAATTGATATTTTTGCAAATACTAACGGTAGCAATCTAATAACTTATTTAATAGCCAATAACTTATTTAATAGCTCAGTGACAGCATTTTGGTTGTTATAATAACAAAACAAAAATTATTTAGCGATCACTCATACATTTTCTTTCATCTCCATTTATTCACAAGTATTTTCTTTATTTTAGAATACGTTCATAAAAAAACTAGCAACAATTAAAGGCATATTTATAAGTTGTTCTAAGTATCGCTACAACAGAGGGCAGATCAACATCTATATTTACATATTAAATTTTCATTTTTTAGTATAGGAAACAAAAATTGATTTAGATTTTTTATGATATTGATTTAATATTTCAGTTTTTTTCAAATATATTTAAATACTCTTAATGCCTTAGAGTAAAAACCATTCACCATATTTCTATGCGCTCATCTCTGAATTTCAATATTTAAATTTATTTTTATAATAATTAGCTCTAAGGAAAGTCAAATTTGCGAATAAAGGGAGAGTAATAATGAACAAGATTTTCTAGAATTTAGACAGTTAGTAATCGAAATATGCAATTAATAATAAAAGAAAGTTTGGTTAATTTGGCTCACACAATTATTTCAATGCAAATTACAATATACGAGTAATACCAAATTATTTATAAATTTTGTAAAATGTATTAATATTTCAACATAATTTTATTTGCATCAAAACTAAATCAATCACAAAACATATTTATTCAAATTGTTACCATGATACCATTGTAAAATATTTATTATAAAAGTAAGTAAAAAAATTTATAATAGTAATAAATCATTGAAGAAAGATGTGTTAACATTTTATGTACTCAAAGCAAGCAAAACGGATTTTGAATATTTTTTATCGCTTTCAAATAATTAATAATCAAAATTATAAATAACAAAAATAATCCTTCAATAAAAATAATTAAAAATTTATTGTAAAAGTATTGATTAAATAAAAATAATTAAAATGTATAGTAATTAAATAAAGCAAAAAAAATTTAAGAAAATGATTTTTTTTTTCAAGTTAAAATGATATATGCTCAACTCTTACTTGGGTCATTAATGTTATTTTTTCCCTATCCAGATTCGCTAGAAGTTGATCTTGACTTTCAGAAGAACTGGCTAATGCCACAATATCATCATGATTAATGTGCATGCCTCGAGGCGGTTTACGCTTTTGTACATTGCGCTCACGGATTCGTTTTATGAAATATGGACCATTTATTGGCCGCTTTGTACCCGTGCGCCTAATTAATATCATATAAAATTCAATCAAATGAGGTGACTTGTTTCTTATCCATCTTTTTAATTCTTTTTGTCATGTCGTGTTTGTTTTCTTTTACTGTGTCATGTTTCTTTTGCTTTTTCTTCTGTTATGCCGTTGAGCATTATAAGTATGATTATGTGTTCTTTTGCTACTCAATTTTTTCTTTTATAAAAATTAAATAATAAAACTACAATTTCGTTAATGATTTTAATAAGTTTAGATTTATATTGGCCATTATATATTTTTATTTAAGTTAATATATACTAAATTTAAAACAAAATATTGGAATATATTTTTTATTCTCCAAATTTATTACCTCGTATAGATAAGAATTATAACTATTCTAATAAAACTTTCATATTCATTTTGGAATAAAATGAAACCAATTAATTTAAATATCAATTTTCCAGAATAAATGTTTAGTTTTGTATTTGAAAAACAATATATATACGAGGGTCGTTCAATAAGTCCTTAGAAAAAGATGGAAAAAAATGTTTTTTAAAAAAAAAAAATTTTATTTTTCAACATAATCTCCTTTTAGATCTATACACTTTCCCAACCGTTTTTCCAAAATTTTTATCCCGTCCAAAAAATAGGATTTCGGAAGTTCTGCAAAATACTCATCCGTTTGAGCAATGACGTCCTCGTTGGAAGTGAACCGTCGTCCGCCAAGCCATTTCTTCAGATTGGGGAAAAGAAAATAGTCACTCGGGGCCAAATCCGGTGAATAAGCGGGATGCTGCAACAATTCCATTCTCAATTCCACAATTTTGGCCATGGAAACAGCGCAGGTGTGCACACGCGCATTGTCCTGATGCAAGAGGATTTTGTTCTTCTTCAGATGGGGGCGTTTCTCTTTGATTTCCTCGCTCAACCGTTGCAATAACGACGCGTAATACGCTCCTGTTATTGTTTTTCCTTTTTCCAAGTAGTCGATAAAAATGATGCCCTGCGAATCCCAAAAGACCGTGGCCATCACCTTGCCGGCCGACTGTCTCTTCGTTTCTGGAGTGTAGTAGTGTATCCAGATTTCGTCACAGTGACATATCGACGAAGGAATTCGGCAGGATTGCGATGAAAGAGTGCCAACATAGCCTCAGAGTCCACTACACGATTGCGCTTATTCTCCTCTGAGAGCAAACGCGGCACCCATCTTGCCGAAATTTTTTTCACAGACAATTTTTCATGCAAAATTGCAGCGACTGAACCTTGTGTATGCCCGTGGCCTCAACTAATTCGCGCACTTTAATTCGCCGATCGTTTAAAATCAGATCGTGGATTTTGTCGATGATTTCAGGAGTAGACACCTCAACTGGGCGTCTTGAACGATGTTCATTTTTTGTGGATGAACGGCCACGTTTAAATTCATTCACCCAATTGTAAACCGTCGCAAACACAGGTGCAGATGTGCCATGAACTGCATCCAACTCGGCTTTGATTTCTTTCGGGCTTCAGCCTTTCAAATGGAGTTGTTTGATGACAGCCCTAAACTCGCTTTTTTCCATTGTTATGCACAAATAAATGTCGTTAACTTTAATCGACGATATAAATTGACCTACGCTATGGATCGAGCTGAAATTTTCCTGTCGCTACTTACAAAAAAATGGATCGAGCTGAAAGATAATGCTACTTACAAAAAAAAATCTTTACTGACACTACGAGCGCAATTTCTCGGATTTTCTAAGGACTTATTGAACGACTCTCGTATATATATATACATATGTACATAAAAAATGTTGCTTATTTGTTTTTTATGATATCTACACACTAATCAATCTATTATAATAACTTGCAAATCTAGAATACGTTTCGATAAGCTAACCAATCTATAAGCACTCACAAGACACCTATTAGTGGAGTGACACTGATTTGTTGACTGAAACGGATGCTTATGTTACAGGTTACTACTACAGATTGTAGTAAGTATAGATAGTACAAATATAAAAGTTTGATTTCTTTTATTACTCATTTTGGATGTACATCTCCAATTAAAATAAAAATGAAAACGTAGAAAGTAAAACAAATTGAACACATTCTCATACTATAATGACATACGAATTTTTGTCATTTGTTTTATTATTATACCTCCAATGATGGAAACAACTGTTGCATAATTGGCCATATGGTGTATTATTCACAACATTACATAAAACACCGCATCCAGTACAGCCAACAGGAACTGAAGCAGACGAAGACGTAGCACTTGATGTTGATGAAATAGTTGCAGATTTTTTTTGCTGTTGCAAGATATCTCGTTTATTAGTTGTTATTAGATTGCTTTGTTTGCTTTTGTTATTCGATCCAACATTATCGCTGTTTGTACTTGTTTCTTGAGAAGAAGATACCAATTGTTCCTATTTAGACGGATGCATTTACATTAATTTGTATTAATATTCGGCATCCAAGAACAAGTAAGAATAGAAGAGTTGCAAAAATAATTTAATTTAATGATTTTATTTTTTGATATCTTCTTAAATATCAGTATTTGTTTGCTTTGAAATTTTACTACTTTTGATTTAAACAAGATATTTCATTATTATTGTTTTAAATATGCTTGTAAATTGTTTAGTTCTATTATTTTGTTTTTATTTATTTATAGATATATACGATTTATAAACTAATTATATATTTTTTATATGCATCGTAAAAAATGCTAATTAAACCAAAATAAAACAACAAATTTTTGAACGCTATGTATATACATGCACATAGTTTGTGTAGAAAACATGTCAGAAATTTAAAAAGATACCAATTTTGGTTTATTTATAATAGTATAGAGAGTAAGATTTATCAATATATACTATACATTATTTTAAAATTTATTGGTTAGTAATATATTTAAAACTTTTTTTTTTGATAATTTCTATAATAAAAGAATGATTAAAGATTTACTAATTCTGTGGAATTGATGTTGAAATATTATTTGTGGAAAAAATATCAAATAGCAATATATTTAATTAAGTGGAAATATATATATCCAAAAAAAATTGTACAATAATTAAAAATTTAGGTTTCAATTTAAAGATAATTAAATCTATAATGTTTATTTTTTTCCTTTTCTTCTTTAGAAAATTAAAATTAAACAAGGTATAATCAATTTTTATTTCTAACTATTATGTAGGCACTCTATTCTAATATATATACTGCTATCGATTATATGTGTTAGATTACAGCACGTAAGCAAGTAAGTATGAATTATAAAATGATAATTAATTAAAATAAATCCTATACTCCAAATTAATAATATTATTTTTATAATTACTGCTAAAAGATAGATTATTTATAGCCCAAGAAAAAAATATTTTGAGATATATATATAAATCAAATCAAAAGAATAAAATGTAACAACAGAGTGAAAGAAATGATAAAAGAAAAGAAAAAAATACAATAGCCAAATAAATAGTTAAATATATACGTACATGTTTTATTTACAATGCATTTTAATAATAGGTAATTGGATTAAATTAAAATGGGGTTTGACAATTCCGTTCGGTTATAGTTTTATTAATGGATTTTGTACTAACTTTTTCTAGATTATTAATATTGATAGTTTCAAATAAAATATAAAGCAGAAGAAAATTTTTTACTTTTACTTTTGTTCAACTACTACTAAATAATTTGTTAAAGTAAGCAATAAGATCAAAATATACTTTCAGAATAAAAGTAATTTTGATTATTACTCAACGTTTACACGTGCAGAATCTGATTTAGCAGAAAAAGTGGAAATGTACGTGATTGTACGCTGCTATATTAATATTTAAAAATTGAGGACATCCTTTTCAAAAAATTCATTCATACAACTAAACTCATTTCAATTTAAGTAAACACACGTATACGATAATAAAAAGACTAGAAATTTTATCCCTGACATTTTGTTTCTGCTGTAGATTGAATTCATAGAATATTGAAGGCAGCTTTATAGTTTCCATCACTGGATAGCTTGTAGGCAAAAAAGCAACTGACCATCACCTTCTTATTCACAATCTAACTAGTGACGAAACTTCAAGAGACTGCACTTTTAATATTGCTTTAAACGATATATTTTTTAATATATCCTATAGGTTTAAGAAAACAAATTTTTTTTACATAAAACTAATAAGAATAAAATAAATTACTTTTGCTTCGACTTCCGATTCATCATTGCTGCCATTCTCACTACCGTTGTCTGAACAATCTTTCGCTTTTGATTTCTCTAGCCGATCCATTAAACTCTGGCGATGACGTGACTTTTTCCATGAATAGTAATATTTCACAAGACTTGATATAGTTTTATCAGGAAGCTACATATTACCATTAGTGCATTATGAAAAATATTTAACATTGATTAAATATAAAAATAAATTCATAAAAAATTAACTATTTATAGAAAATAAGTAAAAACGTATAAATTTTTGAAATCTAGATCGCATACCATTTGACGGATGCGGTGAAAGTTTTTCCGATGAAATTGAAATGCTTGTTCAAAAAGTATTTTATCCTCTTTAGTCCATTCATCAGGGAAAGGTGTAAAATTAGCTAAATCGGATACGGCACGTTCCAAATCATGTTTATGCCAAAACAACATGCCCAAAGCTTGTTCACCATTGTAACCATATTTTTCTTTTGCAATCGATATGTACTCTTCCACTGAATATGATAAAAAGTAAAAATCATTAAATATTATTGATAAAATAAATAATGGTATTAAAAATGTTTGAATAAAATAAATATTTTTGATCATCTTTCAATGTGAAAAAATATAAAAGGTCAAACAAATTGTCTATTCGCTCTATTTTAAAATATATTCAATAAGTCTTTCAAAAACTAAAATTAAAGAATATATACTTACATTTGGAGTCAGCAATATCTTTGGTTGGTGACCATACCAGCAATGCCCTATCATTAAGTAATTCTGTTTTTCGTTGCGTATGTGGAATGAAATCTGGACAAACAGCCTGATAATCTCGGCCAACTCGAATTTTTTCTATTGCAAATGAGCCAACATATTATATTTCTCTTATAATTATCATAATAATATTACTATTATAATTATGACTATTCATTCATCAATCTTTCTTACATTAATTCTCATTAAGATTATTGTTATTTCTGGATGAATGGATTAAATTTGGATAGGATGATCATTTTTATGGGAATTTATCAAATTATATCTTGATTGGATTTAATTTCATCTCACTATCATTCTCACTAAGATTATTGTTATTACTGTATGAACGGACTAAATTTGGATATAGGATGATGATCCATCATATCTTGATTGGATTTAATATCTTATTATTCGTATTTAAATGCAATGATATTAATTCAATTATTAATATAAATGTTTAGAAAAAATTAAATAATTTTATTTATTTTACCTTCATATTCACTCTTGGTTTTCGCTTTGGTACCATTCTTTTTGATTGCTGAAATAGAATTATCTGTATGTTAATAATACAAGCTATAATTATAATAAGACGAGATATTTACAATTATCATCATCCGAACTCGAATCTGCCATTCCACCATGCCCATTGGGGCTTGGTCCTCGGGATCTTCGTCCATTTCGCAACATTTCTGTATTTCTGTCAACCAGAACCATACTATAAATCAAAATTTATTATTCCGTTGTTTGTTTACTCTACAAACAACCTCCAAACTATTATATTATTTTATTAATTTTTTTTTTCTCCAAATAAATATTCATCAACTTTTGTTAATACACATACGGCTTTAGGAAACTTTAGTTAATCAAAATAAATATCATAAATAGAAGGATGGAGTGAAAATCACTATTTTCGATTCAATAGAACTTCTTGCCTATTGTTATAGCAATAGTATCTGAACTTTTTAAATTCACAAGTAATTGTATCGGATGGATCGACAGTATTTGTCACAAGCTATGAACACTTTACATGCAACCGTACGCACCCTGATGTGATGAGTAGACTAGGCGTTTGATAAAGTAAAATGGGGAAAATTCAACAAAACTGACAATAGTCAATTGATCACAAATCACTAATTGTAATTTAAATGAACAGTGCGTACTTAATTTTTAATTATATTTAATATGAATGTATTTTTGAAGAAAAAATACCAAGCACTATAGGCAAGAAATGCATAGACACTGGCACCACCACCTAACACCTATGAAATTTCTAACTCAACTAAACTCTTCTCAACTGAAGTTTATGTCTCGTGTCGCAGTACAAGGAGAACGCGTATATGATTACTGTCGCACTTATACAGCAACCATATTTTTCGAACTGCCCAATTGTCCATTTTGTACTGCCACTGGTCTAGTACAGCTACAACACAGCGGCTGACTAAAGCATGATAATTTCGTCATAAACTTAAAATTAAAATATTTGATATAATCAATGTAATTATTTTAACAAACAAAATTATTATCATCTAATATGATTTTTAATAAATTTAAGATTAGACATTCATCATTAAGTACTTTACTACAATTTGTTAATATAAGACTATACTATTGATACACATTTAAATTACCTTGTCTTCGTGGTCGTAGCCTTTGGTAAATTACCATGTTTCCGTGGCCTCCCCCTCTTCCTCGGTGACATTATAGAAAAAACAAAGTTTTCAGATGTTTTCGAAAAGATTCTCTAAAAAGTACACAACAATTATTTCATTTTAATTTAAATAAAAATAAAATTACAAATAAATATTTATTATATACTATTTTCGATATTTCATATTTTATTTACATGCAATTGTATTATTTAAAAAAAATTTTAATTTTTTTTTTAAAAAAAATTTTATTTTTTTTAAATATGTTTATTTTCAATTGGTAAAATGTTCTGTTATTAATTGCCATTAAAATAATGATGAAAAATATTCCATAACAATTGTCAGGTTTTTACATTTAAAAACTTTACCCTTTATTATTATCCATGAGAAAATATACATAATGTATATGCATATACTTTAGCAAACTTATCAAAAAATATATATATATATATATAATGACTCCAATGTTAATATAAAGAATATTAAAAAATTAATATTTTTTCTTTACATACTTGAAAGAAAATCAAATTCTTTAAACCATATTTATTATACAAAAACAATTTCACACATATTCAATAGAATACATATGAATTTCATTGAATTAAATATAAATATGCCATCAAACATTCCCATTATGGTATATTGAAATAATTATTGGGGAAAAAAAAACTATTTTCTATCATTATTAACGACAGCACTAAAAATGCTCACATAATTTTCGTAATCAGGTACTCTACCTATTCGACGTGATCGTAGTATTTATATTTTCACTCAATAGATGGTACTACTAGGCATCGGTATTATCCAAAATGGAACTGATGTATGCATACAACATATATGAACATAGGAAATCTTAAATGAAAAAACAACAACTAAGAAACCTTGAGAGAGCAGATGTTAAACAGGAAAAGAATCCAGGAAAAACCATTTCTTTTAACATTGGGCACATTGGTGATATCGAAATTGTTATTGGTCTATTGATAGATTTAATGTTTTTTTCTTTTAAAAAATTATTTACACAATATAATTATTTGATTTTTGTTATGGATACCTTAGACATGGAGGTATAGGTAACATTTATTTTAAAAAAAAATTAGTTTTCAACAATTTAATCAAAATATTTCCAATTAACCAAGTAAAAATTGCATACACTTTCTTTCCTGATGATATGGAACTTACCCAGCTCCCCCCCCCCCCACCGCTCTAAAAAAATTGTATTTATTTTATTTTTCTCAACCCAAGTGTCTCTATTGGGATATCGAAAATGATGTCTGTATATGCATTGTATGGATATGTATGCTCTTAGGCTAATATAGTCTTATTGGAAATGTAAGGCAACAATTCAATATAATCGATAAGAATCTCTTTAATAAATACTTTTTATATTGATAAAATTGTTTGCGTTATCTACCACCTTTCTTTAAATATTATCGAGAATTATATATATCATATAATGTATCTATATCTATTTATCTGATAATAAAAATATACTAATAAATATGTAAATATATTTAGAGAAATTAATTTTATCATTCGAATCTATTACGATGCAACAATAATAATATGCATATACGAGTATTTATTAAATGCACACTTATGGTAGGAGCGTAAGTTAACAGCATATAAAGTAATTGAGTTATTGAAAATTTGTTAATTCTTATGAAGAAAAAATTTTAAGCATATTTTTTCTTTATAAAAACCTTAAATTAAAGAATACGTCAGGTTTTCCTATATGTATATGCAATTTTTTGGCTGAATTATTGCAGAAGCGGCAAGAAATCGTAACGCTTGCATACTTTTGTGTAGATTTTCTTATCTAGACATGACATCAT
This sequence comes from Atherix ibis, assembly GCA_958298945.1. Lineage (NCBI taxonomy): Eukaryota > Metazoa > Arthropoda > Insecta > Diptera > Athericidae > Atherix > Atherix ibis. Next base: position 8,674,665 of record OY282610.1, read on the forward strand.
GTGATATCTAGTTTTCATAATAGAAATTTATTAAATTCCAAAAGCATAATTTATATTCATTTTAATTCACTTATTGCAAACAAAAAAATACAATTTAAACACAAATAATAAACCATTGAATTCCAATTCTTGGATATGAAATGGTTTATTATTTATTTTGTAAATATCAAGAGCCTCAACGTTTGTATACTTTCGGAGAGTTTTAAAAAACGTCATTCTCCATGAAAGCGGTGGGCATACCGTAATACTTATGTGTACATACTTTTGTAGTTTTAAAGTTTTTATTTTGGCATTTATCGGATAAAATTCAAGTGAATATAGTATGTAGTTTTTATGTTTTTTTTTTGAAGTATTTACGAAAACGTAAATATTTATATAAATAGTTATATTGTTGATAACATTTAAAAGAAAGTTTTTATTTCATAAAATGAAGTGTTTTATAAAGAATTGCTGATAATTCAACAGAATAAGGAAGCTTCGAATTTCTTCCTTACGGCAAGTTGATATCTTCATTTTATAATTTAGTTTATAATGTGTTTAAATGGCTTTTAGTGATTTATTTGGTCCAAAAAGTGGTTAAAAAGTTTTCTGGGAACGATTTTTTTTAATCGTGCAAAAAATACTTTAATTTCTGTAAATTCTTAATTGAAAAACTAAATGTAACATTATAGGTTTCCACAAAATAAATGGTTGAGGGAAAAGTGAATTGTGGCAGCAGCATCGAGACATAGTATGCTCGCTCTAATTTCGTATAAAGTGGGAGCGAATAGGAGCAGATTGGTAAGCCACATGGTAAGTTTTAATATTAATTTTGTAATATTTATAACGCATTGAAATCGTTTTTGTAGGAAATCGGGCAACCGTCATCAAAACATGAAAAGGCTAAAAATTAAACAGTAAATTGTACGAATATATTTGTAGTGTATTTGATATTTTGTTTTATTTTAAAAAGGAGTTCATGCAGAATGCCATCGCATTGAACATTTAAGTTACCTTCAATAATGCTAAGGAGAAAATTGAACATGTAATTTAAAAAGAACGTTTGATATATAATTTTGACTTAATTATTTTTGTTTTTCTACGTCACTCATAGTATTTTTACACATAACTGACATCACATATGAGAAAATAATTCTAAATGAACCGTTTCAATCGGATAGTGAACCGTTTCAATTGGCACCGAATGATTTACGCCGTTTCTGTTATTTTGTATGTGTGTGCGTTCTTACGAATGTGTATCAGAAAACGACTTCCGAATTCTTTTTAATAAGTAAATGAGTTCCACAAGGTTCGGTATTAGATCCCCTGCTGTATTCAATATACACATACACTGCAGATATACCAACAGCCGCAAAAGCACAAATGATACTATACCATATGCAGATTATACTCTTGTTTATTCCAAAAGCAAATCACCAAAATTAGCTCTAAAGAGAATACGTAATAAGAGCTTCTTTTTAAAATTATAAATTATTATGATGACTGGAACTTATCAGTCAATCTTAATAAGTTCAATTTAATCTGTTTTCGTAATCCCAGCACTCGCGGACCGAGGAAAATTGCTACAAAGAGCAAAAAGCTGCGTATTCTGATTAAAAACACAGCTATCCCAGTCTCAAATCAACTAAAATATTTAGGCATCAACTTTAACTCAATGTTCAAATTTAACCAACATGTTGAGTTAACTCTGAAAAAAGCGAAAAGGGCTATTCATACCTTTCTATTCCTACTTAGACGTCGGGAGGGGCTTAGTATAAATACAAAGTTACTATTTTATAAACAACTTATTCGGCCAATTATTGGCTATGCATTTCCGATCTATTTTAGTTTTTCGATAACGTATGCCAATAAAGTCCATGTATTCGAAAGGTCAATCATTAGGAAATGCCTTTCAAAATATCTGAAAATGTACGGTAAGCATTACACTAACTCCTATATATATCAGAAAAGTAATCTTAATCCTTTTATTTCATACATGGTTGGTCTAATCAAAAACTTTCTTCAGCATTTAATAGACCATACCAATCCACTCATTCAAGAGTCAATAGAAAGGATTAATACCCAAGGCATCCAACACAGATACTTACACATATATAAGGTTTTCCAATAAGAGTGATATGATTTCTAAGTGACGTTTCGGCCATTTGTAAGATGTCATGATCTGTCATTTTTTTGTCATTGTATTCAGTAATGTTTACAATTTCATCATAGAGAGATAGATATACGCAAGAATAACGTTTACAAATTATTCAATTTTATAATCAAAATAATCGTTCTCCAATTACAACTTTTTTTAAGAAAATCATCTTCTCCGATGAGGCTCACTTTCGTCTGAGTGGTGCGGTAAATAAACAAAATTGTCGATTCTGGTGCGAAGAAAATCCACAAATTATTCATGAACACCAATTACATTCACCTAAATTGACAGTTTGGTGTGGTTTTTGGTCTGGTGAAATCATCGGGACCCGTACTTCTTTCGAAATGAAGCTGGTAACACCGTTACTGTCAATGGAGAGCGATATAGATCGATGATAACCAACTTTTTATAGCCGAAATTGGAAGAAGGTAATCTTGACAACATCTGGTTCCAACAAGACGGGGCTACGTGCCACACAGCACGTGCAACAACCGAATTATTGCGAGAAAAGTTTGGAGATTCGATTATTTCAAGAAATTGTGATATTGAATGACCTCCAAGAAGTTATGTATTTAACACCATTAGACTATTTCTTGTGGGGTTATTTGAAGTCATTGGTCTTTAGCAATAAACCAGATCCTCTTCAAGCTTTAAAAGTCAATATTGAACGTGCTATTCATGACATACGACTTGATTTAGTAGAAAAAGTGCAAAAGAAGTCGTGGAGGCCATTTGAATGACGTTTTATTCAGAACTTAATTGTATCGATTGTACTTCACATTAAATAAAAAACATTTGAATTTCCTTAACAATTAGTGTGTGTGTGTTTTTTATTAAAGAAATCATATCACTCTTATTCGAAAACCCTTTACAATGATTACCTCTATGCCTCACCAGTTATCATATCTGATTTTACGAAAGACAGTAATATTATGAACGTTCAGATTTCTATCGTGGTTAGCGGAATCAACACAAAATTCTTAAAAATTCCAAACTCCTAATCCGCTCTTCCTAAACATTCCTTTCCCTAATTTTTTTAAGTCTAGAATTAAGTTTAGTTTATAAGCAATTAAATGTATAGATTATTTTGTTTGAGCAAGCACATATAATTATTAAGCCATAGTTGTAAGCAATTCATATACTTAATCATTAAAAAACTAATTTAATATATAAGAAAAAGATGTACAGAGCATGTTTTAGCTCTACGTTTTAAATACCATGTATATAAATGCTCTACTTAACTATAAAAAAAAAACTTCTTACGAATGTATTGCCAACAAAATTTGGACAGAATTTTTATAGGTAGAGACCTATCCAGTTCTTCTATAATCTAATTATAAAAACATATAAAACTATTTATGTAAAGTGATCACACGTCCCGATTTTGACGGGACAGTCCCGTTTTTTGGTGGACTGTCCTGCGTCCCGCCGATTTTTAAAAATGTCCGCTTTTTAAAAAATATCTGCATTTCTTATTTTAAATGTACTGTAAAAATATATTACCTATTATTTATTATGTATTATGGTGAATATAAAGAAATAAAAAATACATTTAAAAAAAACACATAAAATGCATGTAGAGTAAACTAAATTAGGCAATGTACCGAGTAAGATTTACTCGGTGCTGTTCGATCATTGTCGTTACGTTTCGGCTTAATTCAGATAAGTGCAGACAGTGCGATTTGTTGTTTTCAATTTGACGTTCGGTTTGACTCATTATTTGATTGACGAAGGTAGAGCAATAGTCGCCACAACGTAACGGTCGATAAGGTAAAATTTAATACTCTTTTTTAGATTTTGTTGTAAATTTTTTATTTATTTCTAGTATTTACCCACAGAATAAAAGATGAGTAAAAAAAGAAATTGCAAATTTAATGAAGAGCTAAGCAGAGAATTAGCGAGAAAGAGGCACAAAAGATTTTTGAATAATGCCGCTTCCTCGTCTAAAATGGAACAGTTTTTTCGCAGTGCTAGCTTTAGGCGTTTTCCTCTGGACCAATTTTGCTACTAGTCGGTAGCTGCGAGTAGATGACCAAAGGAAAGCCAAATTCTAAATACTAGTAGAAACATAACCTCAAAATAGTCAGAAACCATACTGAGTTTTCTCACATATAAACAATAAAAACTGAGTTTATTCACACATAAACAATACTGACAAAAATATGACTCTTCAACATAACCAACGAACCCGCAAAACTATCTATTTTCACTTTAGCAACTAGAATCCACCTAACGTAAATTGTATGCGTAACTCCCAGTTCAATGTGCTCGTTTGTTCGAGTTAGAGTAGATGATGACAGCTATAACTACCGACTAGTAGCAAAATTGGTCCAGTGGAAACCGCCTAAAGTGACCACATTTTCATTGAGACAAAGCGGGACAAACTGGATGAAATGAGAATTACAATTTAGTTATATATATTTTATTAATATATATGTATTTATTATTTATTAATTATTGGTAACTAACTATAGAAATATTTGTAAAAAAAATAATAATTTGAACATCATGATTTTTATAATCAAATTAAATTTTTTATTTAAAAGAAATTATGATTTTCTTTCACGGTCATATTTTTGATCCGAGTGAATACTTTGCCATAGATTCGGATCATTTATTAAAATGTCGTGAAATATTTCACATGAATTAGTCAAATTATATTTTACACTTAATATAGATTTTAAAGTTTTAATGTTCAACTGCGTTTTTTTTTTCAGTTGTCCATATTTTATTGATACTAGAAAAAACACGATCTGTTGCTGTATTTGTTCCTGGAAGGGAGAGCGAATTCTACAATTTTCAAAATATTTTGATAAGGAATATTATTCTGTTTAAAATGAAAAAATAACTCCATCCATTTTTTGTCTGTTTCCACATTTGCAAACATACAACATTTAATTTTTTTCATCTGTAACATATCTTTTTACCAATGACACCTCATCAAAAAGATCATTTTCGCAAATATTACCATATTTTTCGGAAAATGGTTACTAATATATTCAAAAAAAATGTCCACATATTCCCATAAAATCTCCTTTTTTAATGTCACCCAATGAAAATTTTTAATATCATCGAATTGAACTGTCCATTCTTCAAGATATGCCAAGCAGTTATTATAAAAAATTTTGACATGTTTCAGAAAATCAGGTTGTTTAATGGCACCTTGTTCTTCCAACCTATTGATTCTTCTTTAATCTAAGATTGTTGCTGACTACTTTAAGGTTATGTATCTACTAGTGTTTAGAATTTGGCTTTCCTTTGGTCCATCTACCGCGTAGTAGCAAAATTGGTCCACAGGAAAACGCCTTTAAAAACTATTGTATATATAGTCCTAACCTCAAAATCGTTGTTGTATTGTTGTAAATTAAAATATGATTATTAATCGTTTTAGATATTTTTTATGCGTGAAATTATCAAATTTTCCCAATTCATACACACATTCATTATATTCGTGTTTAATTCTAAAGTTATAGAATATTTTATTTTTCAGCTAAACGGTTCTTAATTTTCGTTTTTTTTTCTTTTATTAATTTCTATAACATATATTAAAAATTTGTTATTTATTTATATTATTGCATAATTGAAACTTTCAAAAATTTACTATTTACTACGAAAATATTTTATTTTTATATATATATATAAAAAAAAAAAAAAATTATTTATTCCATTTACCTAAAATTTGATTTATAAAAATTTACAAAACATACTTTTTAACAAAATACGTATGATGTTTGTGGCAAGTTCGGCTACTTAGTATAGACACAAACACAATTTAACATGACAATGTTAAATTGTTTGTGTCTATACTAAGTAGCCGAACTGCCAGAATAGAATGGTTTGAAGCGGAACTTTTATTCAGCACTTCCAATCGATGTGATAAAACTTAATCTTCGCGACACACAACCACTTTTATTAATTAATATTTCAATACTTTTTCTAATGGCAAATTTGTAATAAAGATAAAAACAAATCATTTGCCATATGAAAAAATTTATAAAGCTGAATCAAAATTGTTGAAAATATATAGTAATAACCAATTCAGCCAAAACCAAAACTTCGAGTACACACTAAATAGCCGCTAAATATAATCAAGAGTTTTTTTTATAATAATCGTTTGGCAAAAAAAAACAAAAAAAATAATAATAATAATAGTAAGAAAAGAAATCACACATTTTTCATGTAATTAATATAGTAAAAAAAAAAAAAAAATATGGCGGCAGCAGATCTACAGAAATTAAAATATTTTCTTTCCGTTCTACAGGCTCTGAATATGTTATATTATACACAATGTCGATTTATTCTTTTATTATTATAACTAATATATTTTATTTAAAAACTTACCAATAATTTATTAACATTTTATTTTTCACAAACTTTAAAGAAAAAAGTAATAAAAAAAAACGCTTACCCGTATACGAACTGATCTCCTTTAAGGCTTTTATCAGAATGCTTGTTGGAATTAATTTTCCCTTCTAACAAAAAGATTTGTTAAAGTGTAATTTCGATGTGTTAGTTTTACTTTTTTAGTGATCATGAAATGACCTTATTTGGGTTTTATGCACTTCTGAAATGCGATTGGTGGATGAGAAAGCACACATGCACACTCAAATTTCAATACATATACGATCAAACTGTGTTGCTACAATCAGAAATCGTATAATAACTACATGAACGCACTTGGCTATGCAAAACTGAGTACACATATGTATCCTAAAAACCGACGGTGCCTTTTTATTGGATAGCATGATTTTTTCAGGTAAACAATATTTGAACAACGGTATATGTGTAAGATGGCAATAATTTCCGGTTGGTTTCATTTAACCGATTTTCAACTCAATTATAATGAAATCTTTGCAAAGAAAAAAAAATTAAACTCATTTAATTTGAATGTATTTACATCGCAATTCAGCACTTTTGTGCACTTTTTTTAAATGTTTTTTTTTGTCTAATTTGATACTTAATATTCTGGTGTATAGGGTAAATTATAATTACTAATTATTCCATTCTTGTTCTTTTCTTGCCGCAACAGCATCTTTATGGCATGTGAAAATAATTGTTAAATTTTTATGATGCAGTTTCGGAAAGTCTAAAAAATATTTTTCTTTCTAAATATGCTTGAAAATTATCTAAGTATAACTGCTAAAATATTTCTAAAAAGAAAATATAAAGACCCTCTTTTTAAAATATTTTCCTATAGTCCATAATCACATTCATATTTATTGTAAAAGGAAATATTTTTTTTTCCTTTTCTCAATAACAGAATATTCAAATACATTCATAATCTATGGTCAGATTTATGTGTGTATATACACTACAGGCCAAAAACATGCAACCACCTTGATAATAAGAGGGGAAATTTTAATAAAATTCGGAAATAAAAATGATCAAGTGATATTTTGGTTGTTTTTTTTTAAAGAATATAAAGAAATTATTATTATTTAGGTATAAATGCCCCGATTTCGCAATATTGGGGAAATGTTTGCTTGTGGTACTGACATAACCGCACTTTGTTATTAAAACTTCTTTGTTAACGATGTAAGCTTTCGATTTTTAACAAATCTTTCTAAAACAATTTCCCAAAAAAAAAAAAAAATTCAACAACATACCACCACCTTGTTCTGTACAAAAATACATACACAATTTTAATTAATATATTATATTATGACAATTAAAATAGAAATCTTCGTTTTATATACAGTGCAGGTCAAAAATCGTGCTTTTAAAAAAAGAAATATTTAATAAAACTCAAAAATTAAATTGAACAAGTGAAAAACGTATTAATTTAGTTTTTTTTTTGCAGTTATATTCATTATGCATCTTAATTGTGATATAAAAAAATAAGAGATTTATACATTTATTATTATCAAAATGAAAGTGTAAGTTTTAAAAAAAAATACGTGGTGTTACCAAAAATTGTATTTTTACGTTATAGTTTTTTTTTATCTCAAATCTGTCCACCATATTTTTTTCTTATTTGTTACAGCATTGCACAACTAACTAATCCTTTGGATGATAAATATTGGTCTCGGTTTGTTTTTGTCTAGCTCATCTCAGAAGACTTTTATGGAGTTGGGATCGACTGATTCTGGTAGTCAATTTCCAAAATGCTTTTATTCTTTTGACTTAATCTCCAAAATGACTTTTTTTTGGTGGCTAAATTTCCAAAATGCTTTTTTTCTTTTGGCTAAATTCTTAAAATGATTTTTTTTTGTTCGCTAAATTTCCCAAATGCTTTTTTTCTTTTGGCTAAATTTCCAAAATGCTTTCTTTATTTTGGCTTAATTTCCAAAATGCTTTTTTTCTTTTGGCTAAATTTTTAAAATGCTTTTTTTCTTTTGGTTAAATTTCCAAAATGCTTTTTTTTGTTGGCTAAATTTCCAAAATGCTTTTTTTATTTTGGCTAAATTTCCGAAATGCTTTTTTTCTTTTGGCTAAATTCTTAAAATGCTTTTTTTCTTTTGGTTAAATTTCCAAAATGCTTTTTTTCATTTGACTTAATTCCCAAAATGCTTTTTTTCTTTTGACTTAATTTCCAAAATGCTTTTTTTTGTTGGCTAAATTTCCAAAATGCTTTTTTTTGTTGGCTAAATTTCCAAAATGCTATTTTTCTTTTGGCTAAATTTCCAAAATGCTTTTTTTTGTTGGCTAAATCTCCAAAATGCTATTTTTCTTTTGACTAAATTTCCAAAATGCTATTTTTCTTTTGGCTAAATTTCCAAAATGATTTTTTTTGTTGGCTAATTTTCCAAAATGCTTTATTTTGGCTAAATCTCCAAAATGCTTTTTTTCTCTTGGGTAAATTTCCAAAATGTTTTTTTTTTTTTGGCTACATTTTTAAAATACTTTTTTTCTTTTGGCTAAATTTCCAAAATGATTTTTTTTGTTGGCTAAATTTCCAAAATGATTTTTTTTGTTGGCTAAATTTCCAAAATGCTTTTTTTCTTTTGGCTAAATTTTTAAAATGCTTTTTTTTGTTGGCTAAATTTCCAAAATGCTTTTTTTTGTTGGCTAAATTTCCAAAATGCTTTTTTTTGTTGGCTAAATTTCAAAAATGCTATTTTTCTTTTGGCTAAATTTCCAAAATGCTTTTTTTTGTTGGCTAATTTTCCAAAATGCTTTATTTTGGCTAAATCTCCAAAATGCTTTTTTTCTCTTGGGTAAATTTCCAAAATGTTTTTTTTCTTTTGGCTACATTTTTAAAATACTTTTTTTCTTTTGGCTAAATTTCCAAAATTATTTTTTTTTTGTTGGCTAAATTTCCAAAATGATTTTTTTTGTTGGCTAAATTTCCAAAATGCTTTTTTTCTTTTGGCTAAATTTTTAAAATGCTTTTTTTTGTTGGCTAAATTTCCAAAATGCTTTTTTTTGTTGGCTAAATTTCCAAAATGCTTTTTTTTTTGGCTAAATTTCCAAAATGCTATTTTTCTTTTGGCTAAATTTCCAAAATGCTTTTTTTTGTTGGCTAAATTTCCAAAATGCTTTTTTTCTTTTGGCTAAATTTCCAAAATGTTTTTTTTTTTTTTTGGCTAAATTTCCAAAATGCTTTTTTTCTTTTGGCTAAATTTCCAAAATGCTTGTTTTCGTTTGACTTAATTCCCAAAATGCTTTTTTTCTTTTGGCTAAATTCCCAAAATGCTTTTTTTCTTTTGGCTAAATTTCCAAAATAATTTTTTTTGTTGGCTAAATTTCCAAAATGCTTTTTTTCTTATGGCTAAATTTCCAAAATGTTTTTTTCTTTTGGCTAAATTTCCAAAATGATTTTTTTTGTTGGCTAAAATTCCAAAATGCTTTTTTT